>PVIJ01007687.1:0-80484 GCA_004024925.1 Scalopus aquaticus
GCGGCGACGCGAGTTCGACGCCCAGCCAGGGAGAATCCCACATGGCGCGGCAGACCTCTCCTGCCTCGCCCGCTGCTCCCCTCAGCAGTGTATTTCTGATCTGCCTGTTCTGCTACCCGCTCTGTCTCTGGTGAACCCTCTCGCCACCCCACGCCTCTGGCCTGTACCCCAGCTTGTATGTATAAATAAAAAAAAAAAAAATCTAAAAAAAAAAAAAAAAAAAGTTGGTCATCCAGTCCCAACACCATCATTTTCCAAATAAGCAGAAAAAGCCCAGAGATGTAAAGTGAAGTTTTCTGAGCCCTACAGTTAACATGGACAAAACAAAATCCGTATTTATTTGTATGTAGCATTATGCCTATCACCACAGTAAGAGCTTCTTAAGTTAAAATTGACTTGGGTCAAAATTTCATGTTTTTACATTTCCATTATGGTTGATACAATCCTTTGGTTTCCTCTCTCAGGTTTTTATGTTCTTAACATCTAGCATAAACTGAAGAGCTATAACTAAACAAAACTCTATATTGAGAGCTTAAAATCAGTTAAATTGGTCATCTGTATTATCAAGCTCTTGAACTTACACATATAGAGAGAACAATTATTTTTTTCTGTAACCTATTTCTTTGTTGGACAATCTATCTGAATACAGCTACCATGACAACAAAAATGTAAAATAAAATAAGAGGGGACTCTCAATATATAGCATCTTACTAAACAAATATGTGTGTATATATGTCCTTTGAATATCTTCTTAACCACAAAAAGTTTATCAGCTATAAACTTTCTAGAGAAATCACTGAATGTCGAAAGGTGTAAAACGATGCTTAAAGGTTAGCATTTATCATCCTAGGAATAACTAAACATCTTCAAAAAATTACTATATCTATGGGGAAAAAGTTGAGCCAAGTGGTCATCTGATTCAAGGGATATTTAGTTATTCAAAGACACAAATCACCTCCTTACAAAATACTTCCGTTTATAAGGTGACATCTTTCCTAGAGACAAAGGTATTACAAAGTTCCATGAAATTCTGAATTTATTATTTTTTTGACTAGCTTACTTTTTTAAGTTTGATTTCTAAAATAATATATACTTTCATTAATTTCACTGAGAATTTTTGCATAGCATTTTCATGAAATGTTATTATTGCAATATATGTAATATCATTTCCAAATTCTAATTTTAAACCAGATCTTTGATATTATCTATAATACATAAGCACATTAGAGTTAAATAGCTATATAAAGTTAGTAACAACTTTATATATGGATATATACATAATATAAAGATTGGTGAAACTTGTCTTAATTTTGCTTTGAGTCTATTGAGGTTATAGTAATCATCCCTAGTCCTCACTTAGCAAATCCCTCAACTCCAACAGTTTAACTTTACAGAGACACTGGACATTTTTATGATTATTTTAAAAGCCCGTCTCTTCAAAGGATTTTCAGGAAACTTTATCATTCATCCAAAAGTCTTCATTTTTAGAGTATGCCAATGATTAGCTTTGATATTTCTTTCTTTTTATCTGAAGCCACCACATTAGGAACAGACTATTTTTATTTCTATCCTTGAGGTCTGTAGTTGCACCTTCTAAATATATTGATTCAGGTTTTTCCAGATTCCAATACCAATCCTGTCCATGGGAGTGAAGAAGTTTTATGCACCTGTGTCAATATTAATGCAATTTTCCTTCTAGTCTGTATGATTTTACTGTTCCTATTAATGCCTATATTTTTTTCATTAAATTATTTGCCAAAACTGCTAAGAAATCATTATGTGCTACACTAGAGAGAGCAAATATATGAATGCATGTTGCTGTTCTTAGAAGTAATAACAAAGACAAACATCATTACTCAATCATGCCACTTTTACTAGTGTGATCATGTCAACACAGTGTCCTGAATAGCCGCTGCCTGGAAGCTGGACTGCAAGCTGAAACCTATTTATGAAAACTGTGATAGACATGAGAAGTGATGAATGTAAAACAATCTGATTGACTGCACAAAATAGAGAGGGCAGGCCGATGAACCATTATGTCCAATACGGAACTTAATATGATATTATAGATTGAAGCATAAAAATGGCAACAAGATACAAGATAAGTCAGACTTGGGAAACAAAGTAGGAGAGAACCAAAGTCTCTTCTCAGATGCAACTGAGTTCAGTTTATAGGAACGTGCAGGAATTGCACAGATAAAATGGAGGTGTATGGAGGGCATTCCATTGAGGCAGAGGCAGAGGCAAAAGAATTTGCAGGCTAATTAGATCTGAGACTATGACTCCTCTGGAAAACACCAGAACACTTAAGTATGGCTGGGGACAAGGAGTTGTAAGGGATTCAGTAAAGTGAAGGCAGAGCCAACTCCTGACAGCTGTGAAAACAGTTTGGCATTTCAGTCTAAAGGCAACGGGAAGCCAGTGATGAATTTAAGGCAAAAAATTCCTAATGTGAAAAGATCAGTTGCACAGCAGTGTGGAGAACAGGTTAGAAGAAGGTAAAGCAGGAGATAAGGAAACCTGTAGTCAGGTTTTCATTATAACTGAGAGGAATGATGAGGGCAGAATCACACGGAGTTTTTAGGAGTTTTTAATTGATAGAACTTGTCTCATTAGCTATGGTAAGAACTGGAAAATATGAAATCAAAGGTGAGTTCCAAATATGTACTCTAGGGCTTTATTTCTGTCCCTGAATTTTAGGGCTTTAAATTCCCAGTATCATCAGACTAGTTGCTCTAAATTCTTAGGATTTCCCCACCTATTATATCCCTGGCATTTGAAATTCTACTGCTACTTAAAGAGTGTCTCCTGATCTTGGACCTAGGGGCTAATGGTTTACATGCTCTAGTTTGCCCTTCTGTTAAGTAACCTGGTCTTATAACTGGTGTTGAATTTTCCTATAGCACACATTTTAAAAATTCAAGAGATTTCAGAGACTTGGTGTTCGGGTCTTATTCTGGTTTTGTAGCCCTTCATCTCTGTCTTACATGGCATGTTTGTGAAGATTCTCCTTTCTGACCTCTGCTGAATTTTTAGTCCATTCAATTATCACCTCATCCTGCAATCTTTAAAGTAACACTTCTATGAAAAATGGGAAGTAACTGGTCTTTGTAACATTTTTTTTTATTAAAGGATAAGGATAATAATGAGATAATAGAGGCAAGAAACTACCCAGCACATTTTCAGGAACAGTGTTTTATTGTTATAAGTATAATCCACAGAATTCTAAAGCCATTAGAGATAATAGTGGAGAACAGTTGCCATCATGTCCTGCAGGCAAGAGAACCTTGAGAGAAAAAAACAAAACCTGTGGTTTCTATAGAGGAGAATGCATCTTCTTGTGTCAATTAGGCTTTCCCTGAACTAGTGACTGAAGCTGCAGATAATTCATTTATAACATGGCAATGCATTTATCAACTATTAAAATGCAAACACAGATTGTTTTACAACTCACTGCAGGATTTACAAGCCAGGCCATTCCTAATCCCTCCATTTTCATATCAACCCACTGCAGAAGCCAGAATTTCCTAGTGCTCTGGGTCAAATTTTGAAAATACTGGAGTAGTTTAAGAATACTTCTTGTTAAGACTGAAGTCTAACAAAAAGCTCAAGAGAAGCAAAATGTGTGTTTCTTGGCCTTCCCAGTGGTAAAAGGGGTTAAGTCGCAGCACTATGAAGATATCCACAGCCATTGCAGCACGAGTTCAATCTCTGACCAGGGAGCTTCCCACATGCCGCAGCAGACCTCTCCTGTTTTACCAGAGCTCCTCTCAGCAGTGTATTTCAGTAGATCTGCTTGTTCTGCTCCCCTCTTTCTCTGGTGAATACTCTTCCCCGCCCCATACACACCTCTGGCCTACCCCCAGCTCTTGTATGCATAAATAATCTTTTTTTTTTTAAAAGAGTGTTTCTACAGTTGTCTGTCCCATGTATGAAATGTGGCCTTCATATTCATTCAGTGTTAAGAAATTTGTTCGTGCCTGTTGGTGAGAGTGAATGACACAATGCACAACTGGGTTAGGCAGGAATGCCAAGGCGGTAAGGTGGAACTAATGTTATCTGAAAGGTTCTTGGCTGAGCAGGAAAGTATCAGGAGCATCTCCAGGAGCAAAATATGAACCAAATTTTACAATACATGTAAATGACCCTCAAAATTCTCTTTTGTGAGGCAATGCTGTTGTCAAACAAGCACTGGGCTGCAGTCAGCAGGGAAATGTTGACTTCTCTTCAAATTTCAATAGATAAGACATCCTGACAATAGGTTGACTAAGAAGTGACTTCTAATTAAGGAAGTAGTGAATAGCCTCAGGTCAAGTCTGGCTTTTGAGGGATGTTAGAAACTCTGGTCTGCTCTGTGATATCAGCAAGCTGCATTAAATAAAAGTGCTCCAGTAGAAAATCTGCAGTTCAAAGGACAAAAATGAGTGAGAAAGGAGCATTTTGCTTCATTCTGTCTGGGAAAGCCTGACTAGATGAAGGGATCCACACACTAAAACCTCAGGCAGAGGTTTATTTCCTTAATCAAATATAAGTAGCAAAAACTTGCTTAGATTACCAAAATTTGTTGTTCCAAATCTGTCCCTATCAAGCAGCCTTTTGATTACAATTTAATTTCTCATGTCCTTTATCAGAGGACAGAGATTGCAACTGATCTGTGAGCATTTGACGAAATATGTTTTATTTGTCATGTTGTGCTGCTTGAGTTTATTTTTTAACAACTTTATTGAGATGATTTAACTTTGCAATTCAACTATTTGAAATACACTAGTCAATGTTGCTGTTGTTCTTGACTACTCAGTTGTTCAGCCATTACCAAAATCAAATATGGATTTCAGACTACTTTTGTCACCCCTAAAAGAAACCTCATATTCGTTAGTAGCCACTCATTTATTTATAGGATTTTCTTTTCTACTTTTATTGCTATATAATGGACAAAAAGCAATGTATACGTTTATGATGTACAATGCAATGATTTGAGATATATATATAATGAAACATTACAACTATAAAGTTAACAAATCCTTCACTTTACATCATTAACATTTTGTTTTTGTTCTTGTTATATGGTAATGTTACAGGGTAACCCCATGGGGTGCCTGTCTGGGTTCTCACCCGTGCTCTTAAAAAGGTCTTAAAAACTCAAATGCAGGTACACACAATAAAATTAATAAAAAGATTTATTTACAAAAAGGGAAAGGAAAATATAAAAAAATAAATTGGTGAAAACGTCCTACCAATTCCGCTGAGCTGGAATCTATTGCCCACTCAAGAAAGACTCTGGTAAATCCACCATATGAACAATCGCTCCCCTCCAACTTCCCAGGTCTGGTTTTTAAGTCCCCAAAACCCCTCCTTAACTTCTCCCTCAGTCCTCAGTATCCTTTCTTCAGTGATGATGGCATTCTGGGATTCATAGTCCTAGTGCAAAAGGGTGGTCCTCAGGAAAGTGGAGTGTTCCAGGACCCCACCCTACCTCAGGTCGGGGAGAGCCAGGACACCTAGGACTATGATTCCCAGAATGCCATCATCACCAAAGGAAGGATGCTGAGGCCTGAGGGTGGAGTTAAGCAATGGTTTTGGGGATTTAAATACCTGACCTGTGAGCTGGGGGGGAGGGGGTATTGGTCAGTGATGTGGACTGACAAGAGTTTTCCTGAGTAGGCAAGAAGAGTCCAGCTCAGAGAAACTGGTAGGACGTTTTTACCAATTTATTTCTTTATCTTTTCTTTTCTCTTTTTGTAAATAAATATTTTTATTAATTTTATTGTGTGTGCCTGCCTGCATTTGACTTTTTAAGTCTCTTTAAGCGCATGGGTGAGAACCCAGACAGGCACCCCACAGGGTTACCCTGTAACAGTTTTTTTGAAAAATCAGACCAGCCTCTTCCCAGTAATGTAAATGGCTATTTTACTATTTGTTTGGAGGTCTTTGAGAGACAATATAGTACTGAACTAATTTTGGCATATGGTAAAAATGTGATATTAGGGCAATGAAAATAAATCTTTGGAGCAATGACTAGAAGATGAAGGAGTATTAAATAGATTTACTTTCATTCAAAAACACAAACACACTGATTTAGGAACAATTCATGGACAGATTCCATGTTGAAGTATCTTTCACCATATACATGTGTATTTATTACTAGGCTTTCTATTCTGTTCCTTCAATCTGCTTGTTTTTGTTAGTACCATACTGCTCTGATTACTACAATTTTATAATGTAGTTTGAAATCAGAAATTGTGATGCCTCCAGCTTTGTTTTTTTTTCAAGATATTTTTGGCTACTTGGAGTCTTTTGTGGTTTCATAAGAATTTTAATATTCAGAAAACTTTTTCTTAAAAAATTGAATCATTTCTTTCATTGTTTCTCCATCATGTTCGAGTTAGCATTCATTCTCCTTATCACTTAGTATTTTATGACCTGAATCTCACTTCTTTCTAGTTTCAACCACTGCTACTTCTAGGCATCAGCATTCCTTTCTAGGAAAAATCTATCACATTCAATTCCTTCTTCAATCACTGAGTTGGTTTGAACTTTTATGCTTTGGTAGACACTATTACTTTCCTTCAAAGTCTTTGTTTGCTTCTCTACCAGCCTTCTCATTATTCAGTAAGATACCACTTCTTCTAATTCTAGACCTGAAATTCAATATAAATGCAATGGAAACATAATTTGTATCACTGTTTATGACTGTGCTTTGTTGAAGTCCTTATTTTGTTGATTAGATTAATTAAGGAGAGTTTCTAAGTTGTCACATGCCTACCCAAGACTTTTTACAGTTTTTAATATGTCCGTGTTCAGGCAATGTGTATGAACTGTGAATAAATATGAATAAATGAGCAAATGAATGAATTAATTAGTTATGGTCCAAAAGATAGTGAAATAGAACATTCATATTAATACATAAAATCTTTTATGCTCCACTCAAAGACTTCAATAAAGATGCTTATTTCATGTTTATATTACTAACACATAAGAGTTATATGAAATATAAAAGTGTTATGTACTGGGGGGAAGGGTCGATGGTCACATAAAACATTTTATGACCAAAAACTGGCTACTTAATCATTCAATTGCAAGTCAAGGATGACTTTGTAGATTCTTTTGCAAAAATTATATATATATATATATATACACACACACACACACACACACACACACATACACACACACACACAATATACACACACACGTACACATACATATACATATATGTATATATAAATATATATAAATTATATATACACACATATATATTTATGTATAGTATATATACATAAATTATATATGTGTGTATATATTATATATATGTATATATGTGTATATGCAATTTATATATATTTATATATAATATATTAAATAAATAAATAAATAAATATAAATAAATATATATAAGTATATATTTATATATATATATTTGTATATTAATCAGAGGTATTTGAAATAAAAATTGTGATTGATAGAACATTGCATAATTGCTTTGACTTTTATAGATTATGATGTGTATTTTTATAGTATAATCTTTCAAAGAGTTTAACTAAATGTGCTTGCATTTGCTTGCTAAAATGGGTGACATAAAAGGGTATGTTACTATTTGCTAAATGTCTCCCTATTTGATAATTCTAATTTGATATTACTTTAAGAACACTATATTTTTAACTTTCACATCTTTTGTAATGTTGTTATTCGTTTATGCCTAAAAATAATGTATTTTCATATAAAGAACATTTATGAATAACACAGACAATGCAATTAATATCTATTAGCTAAATAGAAAGCTTTGACAGTTTTTACCAATTAATTAGAATTAATCATGATTATGAGTTTTTCCCTCATGTAATTTAAATATTTATGGTTAAAACAAAGGTTGTGATAAGATCCTTCCAAACCCTAATATTTATATTCAAATAAAACCAATGAATTATCTAAAGAAACAGATTCTTCTTTTTGAGATTAGCTGTTTGATAGATTTTCCTGACACTGGAGTATAATGATTATCTTGATATTAATTGCCATTTAAAATATTTTATACTTTATTTTCTTAAATTATCTAAATGTGTGTATAGTGACTCCTTTTAAAAAGAAGTCAAAATATATGAGTTATCTTTAACAGTAATGCTTTTTTTTTTAAACTTGATTTTGATAAATTCATCTGAGTGCAGTGTTATCTCTTTAATCAAAGAACTTGATGAACTGGGATCCATTTACTGCATCACAAAGCTGATGAGAAAATCCCCCAATAGCTATAAGTAAGACTTAATTTCATTACTCACTTCACTCTTCACTAAAAAAAAAATGTTGGTGGATAAATCCATTCAACTCCAGATTTTTGAGAGAAGAGAATCAAGTCTCAATTATAGCTATATTTCTCCAAAATCTATGGCTTAAAATTTAATTTCCAAAATTGAGTAGCTCTGCTAAAATATCCTTAATCACATGCCTGATTTAGCAATCTTTCATTGTAAGATATTTTGAAAAACTGATAAAAACCAATACAGGAAGATCATATGTATTGACTAGAATAGGGAAACAGTTTTTCCATTTAAGTAGAGGCATTGTGTGGATATAGAGTGTCAACATTCCATTTTATTGTTATGTCAGTTTGCAGGAAAGTCATTTGGTTTTCAAATATTTGAAGATTGTATAATTTTTCTAAGTTTTGGCAGTAACAGTCTCCCTTTGCCCCTTTGCTTTACCTCCATAATTATTGTACCTTAGCATTTCACAGACTCCCTCCGTCTTTATCCCTTTTTCTCTAGCAGGTCTCACTCTGGTTTCTCTTTCTAGTTTCCTGTAATCTTGCTTGGCACACACTACTTTTCCAGAGCCAATTTGTTTCCCAGAATGGAAGGACTGCTTATCTCAGGGAGAGGAACTTCGCCCCCAGAGCTGTTCTGGTAGATAAGCAGCCAGCTGATGATTGGACAGAGCACGCTTGGCCGTGGTCTCTTCTGGACTAAACTGAGCAACAAGAGCAGAGCCACTATTGAGGATGGAGCAGGGAGTCACAGCCAAAGCTGACAATAGGAAATGTTTGAGGGTGGGATAAACATTTCAGAGACTATAAACCTAAATGTGTTTTGCATGAGTTGGCCATTTTGTCACAGGTATCTTTCTCTTGACTGCTATTCAGCATATTCCTAATGGATTTACTATGACAACTAAACAAGTGCTCTCTCATGTAGCTGAATCCTTAAAACATGAATCTCTTCAAGAACTATCCCCTTTATCAGCAGCAATCATCCCATGGTGTCCTATCACTTTTCTTTGTTGAAAAATGGCTCAGGCCTCCCTGGTGGCACAAGGGGTTATGGCTCAGCGCTATGAAGCTATCAGCAGCCACTGCAACATGAGTTTGATCCCTGCCTGGGAGTTCCCGCATGGTGCAGGAGACCTCTCCTCTCTTGCCCGCTGCTCCCCTCAGCAGTGTGTTTCATTGGATCCACCTGTTCTGCTCCCTACTCTCTCTCTGCTGAATCTTCTCACCCACCCACCCACACATCTCTGGCCTACACCCCAGCTCTTGTATGCATAAATAAATATATTTTTTAAATGGCTCAGAATTTGATTTGTTATATTTTTAAAATGTCATAGTTAAATAGGACTTTTCAGAATGACAAGTTAAATACCAATGGTTGATTTTATTTAGGTATACAACAAGCATTTATTTAAGGAATGATTTGTGTAGCTACCTGCCAATGAAGATAATGCTTCTGACTCACTGTTGTGTGCAGTTGTGGCCAAATTTGCTAATCAGTGACCTTTGCTCATCACATCACTGCTTCCATACATAGCTTAACAATAGAAGCCAGTACCTATTTTCTGAACGTCTTTCATTAATTTTCTCCTTAGGATTCACCTATTGCTATCTGCAGAAATATATATGAAAAGGTACAGGATTTTTTGACTGGCGAATTTTCTGAGAATAGCTCCCCATGTAGATTGTAGCAAGAGTGGATGAGAACCAATTGGAGGGCTTGTTGAAAGACAACTGTTGTATTCTGCCCACTTGCTGATTCAATTGGTCTTTCAGTGAGGTTGGGAATATGGATGGGGCAAGATGGTGCATCTCTAACGTATTCCCGGAGGTAGGACCATACTTCGGAATACCTGGAATAGATGAGTGGATTATCCTACGGATGTTTCAGCCCCCCACAGGTATACCTCACGCTCAGGTTCATTGTCTGTCTGGTTGCAGCAATCCTTAACACTCTGATGTTGCCATTGCTCACTAGTCCTCCCAAGAATCACCTAGAGGGCATCTTTCAGGCTGATTTTCTGAGTTCACAATCTATATTTTTCATATTCCCATTTCCCTGGCATTTTTGAGATATTTCACAGTGATTCATTTTCTTCAGACAATATTCTGTATATGACTTGTATCTCAGAGGAAAACAGCCACATCCTTTGAAGATGGACAGCATTAGAAAACCTGTTGTGGTCCTGTTCCTTTTTTACTCAGCTGGTCACATAGACAGGACAAATCAAAGTGTTTGAGAATGGGAACCTCATGTCTATTATTTCGGTTCTCATTTGAAGGGTGGGTGACTTTAGAGATTCTGATTTGAAGCCTGTCTGTCTGTAAGCTAGTGTGTAAAAACAATGTGTTGACTTTATTAATCAAAGTTTTATCGCCCTGTCTTATTTTGGAAGATATAATAAAGTCACTTCCTTAACTTTGAACTGTTATGGAGGATTTTGCAGCAGATGTGATCTGTCTGGGAAGGTTGGTATTTGATGATTTTGAACTATACGCTAGGCCTTGGCATTTTGTTAAAAGGTTAATTACTCTTTACATGTTATTTGGAAAGTGTTTCTGCTAGTACTTGGGGATGAATGAGAACTAGCCCTCAGAGGGCTTTATGGGGATAACTTGGAATAAGAGATTTCAAGTTCCCTGAGGGCAAGGACCATAGCATCTTCCTTCTTAATGATCATATCCACAAATCTGGATTATACTTTGTTTTCAATGCCTACACTTAATCTGTGTATTAGAAAAATTACATTAACATTCAAGGAAAGGAACTCCTGAGAGATAAAATGTATCTGAGCATTTCCCAATGTGTGATCCTTAAAAACTCAGTGTCTTTGAAATAATTTTAATCATGAAAGAATTTTGAAAACTTCAGAAAAACTATAAACTGCCCTACTTCCCACTCAGAGTCATAATACACATAAGCAAACTAAAAGTCCTGGAGATCCCGAAAAAAAAAAAAAAAAAGAGAGAGAAACTTAAACTCAAAATTGTTTATTTTGTTTTATCTGAAATTTAATAAAAACTTAAAAATATAACACCTGTTTGTTAGTTTATCCATTTGGTATCTCCTTACTTATTTCACTTAGCAGGGATTTAAAAAAATAGTTAAACACAAACTTTCTTTTCTATCATGATTTTAAAGATATTCCTTTAAATCAATGTTATAACAAGTACTAATTTGAAACACATTATAGAGCTTATGTTTGGAAATAGGACTGGAGAGTAAACATTAAAAGTTGTTGGGCGGGCCTCCCTGGTGGCGCAGCGGTTGAGCGCTGCGCTGTGGAGCTGTGGGCAGCTTGCGATGAGAGTTTGCGATGTGAGTTCAATGCCCAGCCGGGGAGAATCCCACATGGTGCGGCAGGCCTCTCCTGCCTCGCCTGCTGCTCCCCTCAGCAGTGTATTTCTGATCTGCCTGTTCTGCTCCCCGCTGTCTCTGGTGAGCCCTCTCGCCGCCCCACGCCTCTGGCCTATACCCCAGCTTGTATAAATAAATAAATCTTAAAAGAATAAAAAAGTTGTTGGGCATTTCTAGTGCAAGCTACTTTATGCACACACACTCACACACACACGCACATACATTCATTCTCACTGAATACCCCTTCAGCTTGGTATTAGTATCCCCACTGTGTAGGTGATAACACTATAGAACAGACATTAACTACCTAATAATTAATGTATGATTTCCCACAGAAGTGCCATCCCAACTAATTATCAATGTGAACTGCAGCACAAAACTCAAATGCTCCAAAGGCAGCTACATGCAAACAAAACCACAAACATGGCAAAAGGTATTTTCACAATTTGTTAATATTGTAATTCAGGCAGTACTGAAATAATCATCATAAAAAGATAATTGATTTTAACATTTCTTCCACTTATTATACATATTGCAATTTATGAAAATTTTCTTAAGGGATTTCCTGAAATCTTTGCAGTGTTCGAGATCTCTGAAGTTCTTATTCTATCTCTGCTGTTTGTCTTTCAAAATTTCATTTTCAAATGCACATTATTACATTACCAACTCCTAGTCACCCATCTCTTCAAGCATTACTCCAAAATTTCTTATTCTCATTAATAGCTTCCATTTATTCAATATCTAATTTTTTACTGCTTATCACCCCCTCACATCCATACCTTTCATTATTATAATGAAAGTTAAAATATAAAGCACTTTCAAAGTATAAATTGCATGACCAATGCATAAGAATAATGTACAACTAAGAATGTTTCTTTCTAATGGGAAGAGTTGATTGTGTAAGGTCATTAAAACATAACTCAAACTCCATTACATTAACAAAATAATGTAATTCCATTAGGCTAGGGCAGTAATTTTGGCTAATAAATAGGCATTGCCATGCTTGACTGAACACATATTCCTTAGAAACCAACCTAAAATTCCCTTGAAGTAAGTCAATGTAGGGTGATCTTTGGCATATAATAAATAAGACTTTCATGTAAGGAAATAACAGAGCTGGTATGTAGTCAAAAATAGATGATAAAACATTAGAAGAAAGACAGATATGAATTTTTTTAATGGAATGCTTAGGCTTATAAATTCAGTCTTTCAACCTAAATGTTCATATCAATGTTAACATTACAAAAAGGGGGAAATCTCATATGTTATGCCTCTTGATACAATGAGAGAGAAAAAAACATAAGAAAATCAATGAAACAACAATTACAGAAAAGGAATTAAATCAAGCCTCTAGGTATAAGTATCATTAATTAAGACTGAATCACACTCATAACACTCGCATGCTACTGACAGACATCAGGAAAGCAAAGCTCAATGTCACTCACACCCCTTCTCTTTTGCCATGTCTATAGCCACAATTTTTAAAGCTAAGTGGTTTGAAGGCACAAACCCAGAGACTGCCCGAGATTGCTGACAACAATTACGCAGAGTTAGAGGACAGCTATAAAAATTAGAGGAAAGATTCCACCCCAAGGTCATCCTCACTTCTGACACCAACTGTACTTTCTGAGGGTTCCCAATATCACCCTCAGTTTTGAAATTTGGTAGAAAGACTCACAGAACTCACTAAAAAACTATTATACTCAAGGTTATGGTTTATTTCAGGCAAAAGATACTATTTAAAAATAGCAGAAGAAAACGGCACATTGGGTGGACTCTGAGAGGGTTCCAGGTGAAGTTTCCATGGTCCTCAGTTTGTCTCACCCTCTTGGCCTCAATACACATGTAGGTTCTGCAACCAAGGAAAAGCACCAGAGCTTAAGCATCAAGAGTTTTTACTGGCTTTTTTTATGTTTGCATAATTGGTTTCTTGATTTCCCACATAGTTGACTTAAGTTCCAGACCCTCCTTACCAGAATTCGACTAACATAATGATCTGTGGGGGCTGTGTTGTTACTGAAAACTATCAGGTGTGGTAAGAATTCTGCAGGGTATCTGCCACATGCAAGTCTCAACAATTAGTATGTGTTTAATAGCTGAAAATAAATTAAGAGTTCTCTATTTTAGATTTGAGCTTAGAGATATTAAGGGATTAAGATGTTACACTCATTATATAGAGCTATTAGTTGTATCAAATTTACATTTTTTGGTAAGTAAATTCTCCTGATTAAAATATTCACAATTCCCTATGTATTCAGACACAGATTTAACCACCTTAGGCAGCCTCTGCGTAATGAAAAGCAGTGCTTTTCAAGCATGAAGGTGTATATCCTAATGCCTTTTGTGCCACTTACTCAGTATGTTTGCAGCAACGTTTATGAAAACAGCTAGTACAGTGTTTGCTATTCATACATATTAAACAACATTTTGAAGGAATAACTATTTCATCCCCTCCAACCAAGCCACTCTCTCTTTATTCCTCATGCCTTAATGAGGACTATTGGTCTTATTGCTTAAAGACAATTCAAAGTTAAGACACAATTTTGTTTGAAAAGACTAGCACAGGCAGCTCTGTTCCCAGACTGCCTGCCTATATCTATGCAGCGTTTCTTTTAACAAACCCATCTCTTTTAAGTGCAGCTATTTTCTGCCCATTTGTGTATGAACAAGTGCTTCTCCTTTCTAATTTCCTAATAAACCTGTCCTTTAAAATGTAAAAGGAAAAAAAAGAAGACTAGCATAGTTGCAACCATATTTGATGTATTGAACCAAATATTTCTTCCCATGCTGAAAGAAAGTTTTGCTAATAGGACACAACACTTCCCATTTTAGTCAGAGCGAAGTGAAGATTGATACTGAAGGACATGGACACTGGCGTAGGGTTCCAAATCACTAAACAATGCAAATGATGTAAAACTTTAGAACTAACAATAGTAGGGACAATATAGATAATATTTACATAATCTGGATAAAATTTTCCTTGACTGAAATTATCTGTGAACTTCAGCAAGGAATTTAACTGCTTCAGTTAATTTCCTCATATATTAATACTTCTTAGTTGGTGGAATTACGTAACTGCTACACACACACACACACACACACACACACACACACACACACACATACACTATGGACAGCAAGTTTGCATTCTCCCAAATTTCTTACATTACAGGCTTACCTCCAAGCAATGGTATTTGGAGATGAAGCTTTGGGAGGTAATTAGAGGATCTAGTACTCATGAATGAGATTAAGAAACATAGGAAAGGTGATTTCTCTCTCTGCTATGTAAATATATAGTGAGAAGGCAGGCATCTGTGAACCACAAAGTAAGCCCTCGCCCAGAGGCTAACTATGCTGGTTCCCTGGTCCCAGAATCAGGGTATCAGATTCTGATTCAGAACAGCAGACTCTGAAATGGAGAAATAAATGTTTCTGTTACGTGTGAATTGCATTCTTTTTATACATCAGAGAGCTTTCCAACTCTCTGGGCTGCAGGTATTAAACCATGTATTAACATATAGTTATGTCCTTTCCTTTCCTTTACAACACCAGTAAATAGAACCACAATGTTAATGTTTTTCAAAGAAAATCAGTCTCTGAGAAATTCATCCATGCTCATTATTTATTCCCCATAGACAGACAAGAATCCCTGGGCTATTGATGACAGTGACATGAGTCAATTAAATATTAGCAACCCATTAAATGCCTTGAAAACATGATTTTATTTTAACTCAGTATGAAAATTATGCAAACTGGATCACAGAATTGATAAGAATTGGGAGTTAATTTACAGCAAATCGAGCTGAAGACAGTGAAAGAAAACTAGATGGGGTAAATTTGGTCTACAATTCCTGTGTATCTCTGAATAATGGAATATTTTTCATGCACTAGCACATGTTGCTGAAACATTTGGGGAGGGAAAGCCAAAATTGTTTTTAAGTGAGGATAATATTGTGAAACAAACTTGCTGCAGGGCTCCAAGAGTTTAAAATCCTCAAATAATTACTCTTGTTGCTTGCATGGAATTACTTAGGAAGAGATTTCACTGTTGAAATGTATAATTCATGATAAAGAGTTCTGCATGCCAGCCTTTCACACATTACTAGGCTACAGGGATATATTCATTATTATATAAACTTGGCAAAACACTGAGTTGATAGCAAGTCTGTCAACACATATTTATTGAAGGCTTCTTATGTGGCATGAATTGCTTCAGAAGCTGGAAATAAATTGATGTGCAAACAGACATGAATTTGTCTGAAAGAGGAAAAAGCAGGCAATTATTTATTGTGGGATTAAACTTAATCAGATTATAAGGGGGCAAGAGATAAGGTAGCAAAGGCAAACTTTAATGTAATCTCAGATGTCCACAAACATGAATATGATGATACATATACCTTTAACCTGCTGTTGTCATAGAACATTCTTCTCCACCCTCTCTTCCTTCTGCAACTTCTAGGGCATAAGTTTTATTTGAAAGTGCCTCCAAATTGATAATTTTCAAGGCATATCTTCCAGTGATTCTTATGAATTCTCTGATTAGGAATCACTGCTTTTATATTTGTAACTGTTTTGATATCAAAGGAATTTTGTGTCTATGTGTTTATGTATGCATATAAGATGGTATATGTTCCCTAATCATATTCACTGGTGGGTTGTTGTTTTTTTTTTTCAGTCTTTGAAGTCACAAAAATACTTTTATGTGTTAACAAATGTCTAACACACACACATGTATAGTACTCAGGGTTTTATGGTCAAATATATTTAGCAAACTATTATAGTACATGACTCTTGGAGATCCAAATTCCTATTTTAGTATAGTAAAAAAATATTGGAGTTTCTAGAATCTTTCAAGCAACTGTATGTTTGTTCATTATTTTTAACTATTTTATGAGTAAAATTATAACTACTCAGGGACAGTTTGGGAAAAATTATTCTGCTCAAATATTGTGAAATATCTTAGTTGTAAAATACAAAAATCTGTCTCTTCAATTTTGACTTTAGGTAATTTTGCAAAGAAATACTGGTTTGGAAATGAGTTATTTTTTTCTCTGTCTAACTGTAAGTATAGAAACATCTCTGTGTTAAATAAACATGAATTTATATCAGCAGACATATGAATATAACTTTTATGCTTTTGGTAGTTATTAAAATCTGTTGTTTCAATCTTGCAATCTAGTAATAATCTTAGTACATTAATATTCAGAGAACATTTGACAGGAACACTTTAGTTCTGTACTCTAAAATTATTATCTTTGGTGTTTGAGAATAGTGATTTAACAGTTGTTAAAGAGTGAGAAAATATACAGGTTTAACCTACATTGAAAGGCTAAAAATAGAAATGTTAGCAAATAGATTTAAATATATATATAATATACATATATATATATATACACACACACACACACACACACATGCACACATATATATATCACTAGACATATATTTCAGGTAAACCCTTCTTTCCTTCCAAAAAGTTGGGGGAAGAACTGTTTTTTGATTATTATGGAGCATTAACATCATTTTTCCTCCACATGTCTAAAATCAATTAAATATTTATGTGAATTTGGTGGTAAATCTCTTCTTCCACATACAGTTCTCCTTTCAATGGCAATTTATCTTTCTAACCCACATTCTGTAACTTGTTCTTAAAGCTGTAATTAGTTCCCTACCTGGATGGGACAATGTGGAGAGAGGTGGATTTCTTTCATTATGCTTGGCATAATTAATATAATTTGGAGTTCAGTGCAGGTGTGGGTTCTTCCCCAGAAGAGGCAGTTCCTTAAAATCTGAGAATGTTAGGAAATTTATACAACTACCTAGAAAGAAGTGCATAAGGTGGTGACTGATGGCAGTGACTATATTCTTTCAACTTGAACACCTACAAACACATTGCCATTGCCATTCACCCTTCAGCTTTCCATGGGAGGTGAGAAAACACTACCACAATCTTCCCTACAGCAGGCTGGGTCAGCTAATGGAGAAGAAAGGGGATAAGAATTACCTCTGCAGTCAATATTAAGGTAATTCTCTAGTTTGAGTTAAAAAAAAAAAAAAACAACTTTGTTTTTAGGAGTGGTGAGCATTGTGGGATGACCTGTGCTGCTAAGATTGTAACAGGGTAATCCCCAGGGAAAGGGGAGGTTCCAGGTTCCCTGCCCTACCCTAAGGAAGGGTGGAGGTGGTCAGGGAAGTGAAACTCAAAAAGAATGAAGGACTGAGAGAGAAAAGTTGGCTGAAAAGAAGTGGAGAGAGATGGAGGAAGAAGACCAGAGGAGGCACATGGACCAGAAAGACATGTGAAGGAGAAGCCCTGCTTACTTCTTGGATTTGAACTTGGGCTTGTACCAGGAACTTGGGGGCCATGGAAGGAGACACTTGACAGAGACAGAGATGTGGTTGAGAGATCCATAGGGAGGATGAAAATGACAGCCTTTATCTTTTCTTTTTTTTTTTTTAAAGATTTATTTATTTATGCATACAAGCTGGGGTACAGGCCAGAGGTGGCGAGAGGGCTCACCAAAGACAGAGTGGGGAGCAGAACAGGCAGAACGATGGAAATTCACTGCTGAGGGGAGCAGTGGGTGAGGCAGGAGAGATCTGCCACACCATGTGGGAATCTCCCCAGCTGGGCGTCGAAATCGCATCTGCGCTGCCGACAGCTCCACAGCGCAACGCTTAACCGCTGTGCCACCTGGGAGGCCTGGTAGCCTTTATCTTGACGTGGATTTTGATTTTGCTCTTTTTCCTCAGATCTTGTCTGGCTACATCTGTCCCCTCCTATATGTCTCCACCAGAAGGTGACTTAAACTTGTGGTAGGTTTTTGGGACTCAGTGGCCCTGCTTTGGGTCACCCGGTCTGGCTGGTCTTTTAACTGGGAGGGGATGGATAACTTTGGGTCTTTAACTGAACTCTATATTCTTTCTCTTCTCTCTACTGTACACTAATTATGTTAAAGTTCTTTTTTATTGAAGGTCTTATGCACTAGAGTGTTTTGTCTAGAAGTGGTGGATGGCAGAACCCATTTGAGCAGACAGGTTTGGGGGTCCCTCACCCTGCCCTGTAACAAGATGACCCTGCCTAAAAGGAACTGAACCCTTTTCTGTCTGTGTGGACAGCAAGTCATGCTTCTGAATTTAATGTATATTCCATCCCAGATGTGATCAAACAGTCCAATTCACCATCACTTTGCAGGAGAAACTTTCCGGGGATTTCCCCTTCACCTCTTTTCGTTCCTTTGTCTGTTCCAATAAATTGACAAGAGAAAAGACATTTAATTTCATGCACATGAAGTTGCATCAGATGTGGAACCTAGTGAATGATCAAAGCAGTCCGTTTATATAGCTTTTAGACAAAGAAGCAAAAAGTCTGTGAAGAATAGGCAGCAAATTCTTGAAAGTTTTGATGTGGATACTAGAATGAGCTAAACAGAGCCTGTTTAAACTTTCTATCTCTTTCTCTGACAATAAGTTTGTTTCTCCATCTTTATGCATTGGGTACCTTAACATAGAATCTTTCAATATATCCCCCTAAAATTGAGGACCAAATAATGGGAGCCTTAAAAATCTAGGAAACCAAGCCCAGTAGGAAATTCCAGGCATTATCTTTAGCTTCAGCAACCTACTTTGTCTCTTTTTAAAGTACCATTTTTGTTAGTTTGTTTGCAAATGTTACACTTTTCCATTTTCACTAGACAGCAAAATGACAACCCTTCACAAATTTGAGAACTTTCCTATATTTCCTAAGGGTGTTGGCTGAGCAAGGGAAGACAGGAGACATAGAAAATTTATTCTTAATTAAATGTGCACAATAAAGTGCAACAAAGAAAAAAACATGCTATTTTTTCTTATCACCATTACTTAGATAAGAATTTTTAATATTAAGCTTAGAATCAGATATAACTTCTTATCTATGTAATTAAATGTGACATTAACATTTGAGATAGAAATAGGTCATTTTTTTCTTACCATTTTTTTAAATGAAGAGATGACTGATAAAAGTTTGAGCCTTATGAGTGTCAAATAGATCATAAAAAATTCTGGGGTGGAGCAGAGAACTTAAAATCTTCTATTATGGATAACTGTTCTTTATAGTGGAATCTACAATTTTTCAGCCCCTAGGTGTTTGTTGTTTCTTGGGATTTTTATGTACACGGATGCAATAAATTCTGTTATAATTACATAAACTCTACACAGTGAAATTCTGAACAAGTGCACAATGACTTGCTTAAAGTCATAGGACAGTCAAGTAATATGTAAAAGGGAACAGAAGTCAGACTTCCCGAATTCTTTGTACCAGATATTTACTATGCAGCAGGACACCTTTTATATGTTTTTTGAAATATGAAGCATATCATTAGTGGGAAAAAAATAAGATCAGTGTATGAGAGGAAAATTTAAAGGTAGTTAATCTTTACTTACTATCACTATGTAACACACCATTCCAAAGTCTTAGCTGACAAATGAGAGATGATTTGTCATGGTGGGATGATTGGGTTGAGGTCTCTCAGAGCAACAGAAAGATTATAACTATAGCAACGGTCATCTTTGTTCACCTGAAAAATAATCATGCTGTTGTGGGGAAGAATCAGGGTGCAGGTAGGAGGTGTAGGGATGAAAGAATTCACCAGAGACAATGGAGAACAGAAAAGATGGATTTACTGAAATACACTGCTAAGGGAAGCAGCAGGCAACACAGGAGAGATCAGCCATGCAGGAGAGGGGGTCCTGAGGTTCTATTTATACTCCAGGCACATGGGTTGGTTAGGGTGACTAGTCTTGGGTGTGTCCAACTGATGATCTGGACCTTCAGTTCCCATGGCAGTCCCACCGATCCCTTTATCCATTCAAGACTCCTAAACTTGCTTGCCGGGTGAGGAGTGAAGCCTTAGTTTTTAAATTTAGTAATGAGACCACAACACAGGCTACAATACAATCAGGAGTGCATTTATTCGAGAATAGGGAACATGATTTGGGTCCACGGGCAAGGGTTAGTTCCAAGATGTGCTCCATGAGGGTTAGGGCATAGGGAATATTTAAAGGACCAGGCAGGAAGTGGTGTGAGTTTAAGTCATTTGTTGTGAACCTTTTTTGAGTTGTTTCTTAAGTCGATTTGCTCATCCATGATGGCTGACCATTGTTTTCAGGTGGAAAGCTGGACTTGGAGTCTATTACAACCAGCAGCAGATGGTCCCTTATTGTGTTTTTTGTTTGTTTGTTTTTGTAGTGACCAGATTGCTGAAGTCTCGACATGGCAGTGAGACAGGTTGCAGGCATTTGACTCCAAACAGGAGCCACATCTTGAAGACTCAATTAGGGTGGCCATCCAGGGTGGCCTTTCACAAAGCTGATCGTCAGCTAAAGGGGAAATTTGTTGGCTTTTGCTTTCCATGTGGCCTTTCCACATGATGAGCTTGTGCCTCCTCACATAGGTGCTTGTGTGCTTCGATTTTAAGTGCTAATTTTTACTTACTGAAAATTGTGCAAAAGATACCAAATCAATACTATTCAGAAAGAAATAATTATGATGGAAACAGAGTAGAAAAATTTAAGATGAATGGTCTCCCAAGGACAAACACCAGAAGTGGGGGTAGGGATGATTAATGAATCTTAGTCTAAACCCAGCTATGGAAGGTTCAAGGAATCTGAGGTGGGGTCAGAAAAAATTATCAGTCAAAGACAGGGCCAGAGAGGATTATCAACCATAGAAGACCAAACCAACCTGACCCCAAGGCAATAATTTCCACAATAATTTCATCAAAGAATATTATAAAAGAACACCTTTTGCCCTAGCAAAATGCAGTTCTTGTCCTTTAAGACTACCCTCCTGTGTCTATGCAGGAGTCTCTCTTTCCTTGTTCTCCTTTCCTCAGTAAACTTGCCATGTGCTGATGATTGAGAATGTCTGCTGAATTCTTTCTCAAAGGGACCCAAGAATGCCATTATCTCTTTCTTTGTGATTTAGTCATTGATTCTTAGACTAAGGAGAGACTTTTAGTATCCTCCACTTAAAATATCTCATGTACCCTTGGAGAAAATGAAGATCATATTAGGAAAAAATCTTTACATTGACACTAATCAGTGATTATGTCTTAGTTTTTTTAGGCTAACAAGATGTCACAATATTTTAACAATCAATCGAAACAATTTTTTTTAAAGTGTAGTTGAAAATAATTTATGTTCATCTAAAACAATGTGCAGAAATGAACTTATGCAATTGAAGGAACACTTTCCAAATGCGGATAATGGTTTTTAAATTTTAAATTTATTTATTGTTTTCTGTGAATTTGTTGGTAATTTACTCTATGGAACCTTGGGGTACATTTTCACATCTCTATATGTGCACATCCTTCATTCCCCCTCCATCAACTGTGCCAATGTTTTATCCCCTCCCTGTGCTGCCCTTTTCTTTCTCCCCCACCCACTCTGGTAACCAGTATATTTGAAACAGAGTCTAAGAATTATTCTTGCTGTGCTTTGCCAGTATGTGTTCATTCATTATTTATAATTCACCTATAAGTGAAACCATCTGGTATCTGTCTTTCACTTTCTGATTTCACTTAGCATAATCGTCTGAAAATTTAGTGATTTTGTCCAAAAGGCATGTTTTTATCCTTTTATTAATAGCTGAGTGGTAGTCTCTTAAGTATATATTTCAAAACTTCTTTATCCAGTCACTTGTCACTGAACACTTAAGTTGATTACTTGGCTTTATTGTTGTAGGTAATAAATACTGCTATGTATAAATCATCTCATATTAGAGTTTTCATATTTTTTGGTAAATATTTGGCAGTTATATTGCTGAATCATGCGATCTTTCCTTTTTTTTCCAAGACTCTATACAGTTTTCCACAGGCTTCGCCAAATAGCATTCCTACCAATGGTGAGTAAGCATTCCATTTTCTCCATATCCTTGCGAATTTTTGCCCCCATGTTTATTTGATCTAGACTATTCTCTTCTCACAGGGGTGAGGTGATTATCTCATTGTAGATTTGATTTGCATTTCCTTAAGATAAGTCATGGTGAACATTTTTTTTTTTTCCAGAAAAAGGAACCAAAGGAGGTGAGGAGAGATCCTCTGAAAATTTTCCCCACAAAATGATAGTGAAGTGGACTGAATGATCACATTTGGGATGGTTTATTAAATTTGGATACATGACCTGCTGACCTCACAGAATGAGATGGGCTAAGATTCCTTTTACGCACAATCTACTTTAACACCACAGGTCCTGCTAAATGCTGAGCTTTGTTTTCTCTTTCATTTAATCCTGCTCCAATTTTTCTATTATTATTTCCTTCCTTCCACTGTTTTTTTGTTTCATTTGTTCTTTTGTTTCTTCAGTTGTAAAGTTAGATTATTTAATATTTTTCTTGTTCATTGATGTGGGCCTGTATTGCTATGTCCTTCCCAGACCCCCAAGGAGTCTGGAAATTTATCTCTCCATTCTCACTAGCCTTCAGATGCTTTTTAATTTCTTCTTTGAATTTTTTTTTTTTTTCTTCACTGACCCTGGGATGTTTCAGTGTTTAATCTCTCCATGTTTTGGTATAATCCAGCATTCCTTTTGTGGTTAATTTCTAATTTTATGCCATGGTCATCAGAGAAGCTGCTTGATATAATATCTATTTTCATATAGTGTTCAAGAGACATGTTTATCGCTTCAGCATGTGATCTATCTTAAAAAAGCTTCATATGCACTTAAGAATGTGTGTTCAATTCTTCTGGGATCAAAGGCTCTGTAAATGTCTACTAAGTCCTACTGGTCCAATCCTTCATTTAAGACTTTTACTTCCTTTTTACCTTTCTGTTTAGGTGATCTATCCCTTCGTATAAATGGTGGGTTGAAGTCCCACACTATTAATGTGTTTTGTCAATGTATTGCTTTAGATCTGTTAATAGCTGTTTTATATAATTAGGTACACCTGTGTTAGGAGCATAAATATTAATGGCAGTTATATATTCCTGATGAGTTATTCCTTTGATGATTATGAAGTGCCCATCTTTATCCCTGATTACCTTTTTTGGCAAACTCTTAATTTGTCAGACATCGAGACAGCAGTTCCTGCTTTTCTCTCTGTGTTATTGGCTTAAAGTATAGTGTTCTAGCCTTTCACTTCAAAACTTTATGCTGCTTCTAGGTTTTAAATGAGTTTTCTGCAAGCAAGGTATAGATGGTGAGTACTCTGATTCAATTTGTCAAATTGTGCCTTTCAATTGGTGAGTTCAGACCATTTTACATTCAAGGTGACTATTGATAAATGAGGCTTATTAACTGTCATTCTTTTGTTTTGTCTTGTTCTGTTCTCTTCTAGTAACTTTGGCTTACTTCATTGTTTGTGTAATAGAAGTACAGGATGTCCCTCTTCAGGTGTTATTACCATATCACCTCCACCACCAAAACACTACTCCACTGCCATAGACCAGTGTGCTCCCAACCTACCTTGATTTCGCCCCTCCTCCCCCTGTGGTAGCCTCAGTTCTATAGTCACCTTTCTTGAGTTCTTAGTTTGGCTTTATCTTCACCTATGTTTTGTCCCTCCTTATTCTACATATAAGTGACACCTTCTGGTATTTGTCTTTCTCCACCTGACTTACCTCCCTTAGCACAATTCCTCTCTTGCTTCATCCATATTGGGGCAAATGGCAAAAGTTTATCTTTTTTGATAACTGAGTAGTATTTTACTGTTATTCTATCTTTTCCTTTTTTTTGATTGTTTTACATTTCTGTTCCCCCCCCCATTTTTTTCTCTCTGTTTTTTTTTGGGGGGGTTTGGGGGGTTTTTTGTTTGTTTTTTTCATTTGGATGGCTTTCCCTGGTAGTTCTCTTAATTTCTTTGT
Organism: Scalopus aquaticus; assembly: GCA_004024925.1. Taxonomy (NCBI): domain Eukaryota; kingdom Metazoa; phylum Chordata; class Mammalia; order Eulipotyphla; family Talpidae; genus Scalopus; species Scalopus aquaticus. The sequence goes on from PVIJ01007687.1 coordinate 24,455, forward strand.
TTCTTCTTCCATGTGTCTGTATTCCAATTTTTTCCTTTAGGGTTACTATAGGTTATATCAAAATGTCTAAGTCTAAAAACGTTCTTTATGATCTGGTATTGACTCACTGTCATTTAACTACACAGATTCTAAACTTTTCTTTCCCCTCTAGTGATTTAGTTGCTGTGCTTTATTTTCCTTGTTTACACTTCTGATTCTGTATTCCTGTTGTCACTTTGCTCAAGTTTTTGTGTTTTGGTTATCTTTTCTTGGAGAATAAGTCCTTTGACATTTTTTGTAGGGCAGGTCTGGCAGTGATAAACTCCTTTATTTTTTGTCTGGTAAAGTCTTTATTTCACCTTCCTATCTGAGTCAGAATTTTTCAATATAAGAGTATTCTTAGTTGGCAGATTTTATTTTTTAGGGTTGTGAATATTTCAGCTCAGTGTTTCCTGACCTCAATTGTATCTGACAAGAGCCTGATCTGAGCATTTCCATATGTCAAATTCTTTTTGTAAATTTAGGTAATGCTGGTTTACATCACTGCTTGTATTTTGGGAGTAGAGGAGCCCCCTTCATGTGTTATACCATTCTGCACTCTCCACCAAAACACCCATAGCCACCCCCATAGTCCACGGTGCACACTCCCCATTTGGGCTGTGACACTCCACCCCTCTGGGTTCCTTTTGTTCTCTAGCAGTTTTCAATTGTTTTTCTTTATTTTTGAATTTTGATAATTTAACAAAGTTGTGCCTTGGTGAGCATCATTTTGCATTTAGAGATTTGGATGTTCTTTTTGCTTCCTGGATATCCATGTTTATTTCTTTCTTAAGGTTTGGGGAATATTCAGGTATTTTTAACTTCCATAGTCTCTATTCCCTGTTCTCTTTTCACCTTTTGCAATACCCATTATCCTTATGTTCCCTCTGCTAATTAAGTCTGATTTTTTTCACCAACTTTCTTCAATTTCCCTAAATTTTCTTTCTCTCTCTTCTTCCATTAGGGAGATTTGTACATTTGTGTCTTCTGTTTTTGAAACTCTCTCCTAAATTATTTCCATGTTTATTCTCATTTCATTCAACCTCTCATTTTGTGTTATTTTAATATCTTCAGTCTCTTTAAGTGAAGAACTCCCAAGAGCCTATTCCTGCCATCCTGTATTTAGTTGTCCTTCTAGCACCTCATTTAGCATTTTTAAAATTGTAAAATACTTGTCTATTGGTCTTCTATTTCTGTGTCCTTTATATACATCTTGGGACTGCTTACCTTCTGCTTTTCCATTTTTTGGACCAGATTTTCCTTGCTTCTTAGGCATGGGTGTTGTCTTATTTGCTTTCTTTGGTGGTCAAGGCACTGTGGGTTTATGTTTGTTTGTTTGTTTGTTTCTCTTCTTTGTTTACCTTGATGGCCAGTGGCAGTGGAGAGAATGAGAAACTGGGGCTCAAAAACTCACTCTCAGTCTTAGAGAGGAACGAAGGCACATCCAGGTTAATAGATCACATCTACCCTCTCTCCAAATCAAGCTCTCTTGAGTGCTTCAGGATTCTTAAGTTCCTGCCCTACCTCTTTGCTCTTCCTCTAGGTGGCGTGGAGTATGTTCCACCAAGCTTTAGTTACCTGGCAATGGTGCAATGGCCAGGGTACCCAGACACAGGCTTCCCTGTGCTTTCTGGCGGGGATGCCTGCCACAGGCCGGAGTCCTGAGTCACCTTGCAGTGAATGCTGCTGCCAGCGGACGAGGGGCGTGGACAGCCAGACACTGAGGCCAGCTCACCTGGATCTGTTTGCAGAAAGTGAGAAGAGGTTTCTCCCACCTGCTTCACCCATTGTCCAACTCTCATCTGCTGGGCCTGGCATACTCCCAGCAGTGCTTCTGCCAACAGTCCCTTTTTATGTTGTTTTTGACGTGTGGAGAAGGAACTTCCCTTGTCCTTGCCACAGGGTGCCAGACTCCCTGAGATCACTCTGTGGGCCTGTGGGTGCAGGCATCCATCTGCAGCTCCCGCTGTGAAAAGTCCCTCTGATGAGAGTAACCAGGCCCAGCAGGCCCAGCGGGCGGCCACGGCCTGTCCACCACCCTAACTGAGACTCCTTTGTCTCTTTGCTGACTGTCCTTGTAGCAACCCACCAACCTCAGGGCGAAGCTCCCAGGAAATTCCTATCTCTGTGCATGACCCTTCACATCTTCCTTTAAGTTAATTTTGTTCTGGTTTTATGTTTCTCTGTTGTGTTTAGGGAATCTAATGAACCCAAACCTCTACATTCTTCTCTGGTTTGGGTGAGGTTTCCCTAAAATTTCTTATTAAAAATTCAAGATGATAGTATCTAAAACTAGCTGGAATATTTCCTTTTCTGTTATTTTATAAACAAAATTGTGACATGAACTTGCAATGATCTATTTCACCGTATACCTAATAAGAATGTTTTCATTTGAAATAGTTTTCATTTTTGTCAGATATAGATGATATGAGTAGTAATATTTTTATTAAGTTGAAGTTTTATAAGCAAAAGGAAACTCATAATAAGCCATCTGGAATTTCCCATAGATTACCCTAGGAAATACATAATGACAAAATATTCAAAACTACATATTACCTTTTAGTTATTTCTACACTGTGGATTCTTTGGCAAGGGACTTGTTACTATTATGAGGTGACTACATGTTTCATTGATGTTAAATGTGTAGTGCGTAAATGGAGACTGGATTCTGTGGGCACAGAAGCTAGATTTGACCGATAGGTTTGCAATGTGAAAACTCCCATCTGAATGTGGAGAGAAAGAATGTTTTATTTTGCAATATAACATTGAAATATGTCAAGCACATGAACTGAGACTTGCTAGGCTGATATGTGTTATGAGAATAAAAGAAACATAAATTGCTAAGGCTCAGGAACATGCCCATTCTATGAATAGAGATTGACTTTTCTGCCAAGGGAAACAAGCTGGTTGGGTTTTAGGTGACACATTCCTACTCTGTACTTTACTAAGAAAAAGGTTTGGAAAGCAAAATACGTGAAACATTTTCCCAGAGGTTTCCAATGAATATCAAACCCATCAAGTATCACATTTATTTTAGACACACTCTCTATGCCTCAGGAAACTCTTTCAGCTCTAATGTCATTGGAAGCACCTGTCATCTTCTTTCACTTTTTACTGTCAGGCTATCTGTGACTTTAAGGTAGGTCACCTTGCTTCAGCATCCTGCTTCATTATAGGTTTGGAAGCTAAAGTTCTTGTTCCATATCAGTTGTGCTAGGAATCTGAGGCCTCTTTGCTTGCCTGCACTTGCTCCTTGGCACAATTTCCATTGCATTGTCACACGGCTGTTCTTACTCATATATTTATTCAACAAGATATTTTAGACTATATTTTATAAATATTTTATATTAAACATTATAACTTTATATTTTATGAAGCCATTATTTGTTGAACTCCAACTATAAGGAGGAAAGAGTAGGGGTAAATGAATCAGGAAGGTGGATTTGCCCTCGTTGCCATGAAGTTAGGCTAGGAAAACATTGTCAGGAAGAAAGCAAAGGAGTTTCTACATAAACACAACACAAAGTCTAGTAACGCTCATTTTTTAACAGAAATACTGGGGTTTCCACATGCTATCTGTGGAGACCTTCGTTCCTACTATCCCTGAGAATTTGAGTCTAACTCCGCTGCAAGGAAACTGTAACATGTATTTTTTATAAAAGTATGGAAAATAGTTTTCCTAATTTTTTTCCCCGGATGTTTCCTACCTGTCTTAGGAGAAAATTAGCTCCTTGGATTCAGTATGCAATGTTGAACCTGACCAATATGTTTTTGTTTTATTATTCTAGAAACATTTCCCAAAGCCTCTCAAGGTTAATCAAGTAAACCACGGGCTTCTGTGGGGGTTGCAGAACCTAATTATTATTCCTGTGGTTGTCCTACCATTTTCCTCAACCCTACTTTTAGAACTCCTTCTGAGACACTGAACAAGTTCCCCAGTCATGTGTATCTGGATTCTGAAGGGCAAGACGAGGAGAGGAAGGAGCCCTTTGATTTCAGTGACTGAGCAGGACTGAATTTTCCTTTATTCTACTATGTTTTGGAAATAATGCAAAAAGAGAGTTGCTTAATGAGCATATCTGTGTCAAGGGATGCTTGGGCTAAAGAGGAATGATTTTATTTTGAAGGGGTGAGAGGTGGGGAGGGAATTATCTCCACCTGCTTTGACTTAAAGGCAGGGTTAGAAATTTACCTTAATTTGGATCACATTTCTTCAGAGAAAAATGAGTAGGAAGTCAGTTTTATATTTTAGTTTATATTTGTAGACAAAAGAATATAGAAAATCATTTTATATTTAAACTCTTACTTTCTGGTAAGCTTAGCAAATGTAAGCCAATGAGATTTTAATAGTAAAAAAAAAATTAAAAAATCCAAAGAAATAGAGACCACGATAGCCCTTATTATTAAGGATTGGTTACTTGCCAGGATGAAACTGACTCTCTGACCTCCTAGAATGGTATTTACTTTTTTGAGAACAATGACTAAGTCTGGTGAGTGATATATCTGCAAAGCAATTTATAATCTCCATGCGCTATATGACACTTGACCGGGGTTCTAGAACAACACTAAGGTCCATTTACTACAATTGTTTAAACTAAATGTAGAATTATTTAATAATGTTCATAAATAGCAACAACTGTACATGTAGTATTATGTTCTCAAGATCTACCACTTTTCTGTAGCTGATATTATTTATTGGTTACCCCCAAATCATCTTATATCTTTAACCCTTGCAGCCTTCCCATCTTACAAAGTTTGGTCTCATTTGCTGTAGAGATGACCATGAAATCCAGTTCTAGACAGTGATGTGTGAAGGGAAATTGAAGAGTGGAGCTTCTAGAAAAAATAATTTCTAAATTAACTGGTCAGGAACAAGAGACCTAGTTTTCTTTCCACAGCCAAAGTTCCCCTTCCTGGACTCATATGTGTACACGATGATGATCTTAGACAGCTATTTTTTGGTGGGAAAGGGGAGTTGGTGATAAGCATGTGGGCGGAAGAGTCCACACCTTAAGAATAATTCCAGATGGAAGGAAAAGCAGTGAACTTTACTGAACTCACTGAGTCAGTTCCTGTCTCCAGGCTTCACTTTAACTTGAACAGTAAGTGACTCACTAGTTTAGATGGCTGCTACTTAAAGATTAATATTTATAGTCAAAATTACTTTTTACCAATAAAGTATGTGGAAGCTCAAAGCATTGGTTGAAAGACAAAATATATGTGAACATAAAGTTATCTCAAGCTTGGGAATTAAGTTATTTTAGTTTCCTGTTCCTTCTCAAAGCCCTTTGAGTGTTCATTTGATTAATATGTTAATTCACAGAAGTAGGGTTACTGTTCTGATTACAGCCTTATAATTACAAGTGAGGGATCTGGAACACAGAGGTAAAGGGACTTTACCTAAAACAGCATACTCTACCTATAGAAAGCTGCAATTTGACCTGAGATCTTTGATTTTTTTCCCTAAGAATCTCTATTGGGTCATATTGCTAGTTAAAAACAAAGCAAAACAAAATAAAACAAAAAATAAATAAAACCAACCACTAGATGACAAATGATCCTGATTTTTCTCTTTTGTTTCAGGTTTTGGACCAACAATGCTCTGAAGAAAGCATTTTCACCTAGGCTTTCTCCATGTTCTTGAAAGAAGGAATTTATGCAATTACTCCAGAGAACCACCTTGGTACAGCAACCACCTCTTTCTCTCCTAGCTGCAATAATGGTGCTTACTGAGTGAAGACATCTAAAACTGCACAATTTACAAAAAGAGCTAGAAAATGTTGTAGCAAAACTATTATAGTTCTACTTTTCCTATTTCATTCAATGCAGACCCTGCTTCAGAGTGGTAACTCCTTCAGGGAATTCATGGTTTGCAAGAGAGAAAAGACATCCAGTTTTATAGTAATGAGTCTGAAATGTTAGAAAATGAATAGTTTGCACCACAATCCAAAAAGTGTAGAACCTTACAAGGGTTAATCAGTCTGTTTGGAAATCTGTTCATCTCTTTACGGAAGAATCAAATATCATGTTTTGTCAAATGCCCTTAAAAATATCTAAAATGCAATTGCTTTTCTCTTATTCTGGTAACTCAATTTATTTTGGGATTGTCCTTTTATAACAGAGAAAAGGGTATTAAATGCTTTTGAAATGAATGCAATAATTCTATGAAAACAACTCTCAACTATAAATATTCCATACTTTGTGTCAAATGCATCAATAAATTGAGGGCAGAACTTGAGGCAGCAAAAATCCTGAAATAAAAAGGCGACACAGTGATTCAGATTTGACAAATAGGTAGTTATTGTGAAAGATGATTTCAGATAATCTTCTGAAAAAAAGTATTCTTAGATCCCACTTGGTTTTCCTATAGATTGATTCACTTGGCCCATTGTCATGGGGGAGATATTTGGCATGTTCAAGGGCATTTGATGGAACTAACTTTTGCAACACAATTTACCAAATGTTCCTTCCAGTCATTCAGATTGTTACAAAAGACAGAAGTTCAGCTTTTTTAAAAAAATAGCTGAGTAGTATTCTGCTATATATTTATATACACATATAAACCACATCTTCTTAAATCATTCATCTGTCCTTGGGTAATTAGCTTGTTTCCAAAAATTGGTTATTGTAAATAATGCCGCAGTGAACATATGAATGCATATATGTGTCTTCAAATTAGTGTTTTTACATTCTTGATGTAGATACCCAGGAGTGGGATTGCTGGATCATGTGGTAGATCTATTTTAAATGTTTTGAGAATTTTTTTTCAGAGATTTATTTATTTTTGCATACAGGCTGAGGTACAGGCCAGAGGCGTGGGGTGGCGAGAGGGCTCACCAGAGACAGAGCGGGGAGCAGAACAGGCAGATCAAGGGAAATACACTGCTGAGGGGAGCAGCAGGCAGGCAGGAGAGGTCTGCCAGGCGATATGGGAATCTCCCCAGCTGGGTGTCGAACTTGCGTCGCCGCTGCTGACAGCTCCACAGTGCAGCGCTTAACTGCTGCGCCACCAGGGAGGCCCAGATTTTTTTTTATAAGAATTTTTTAATTTATGCTACAAGCTGGGGTACAGGCCAGAGGTGTGGGGCTGTGAGAGGGTTCACCAGAGACAGAATGGGGAGCATAACAGGCAGATTGACCAAAATACACTGCTGAGGAGGACAGCAGGCGAGGCAGGAAAGGTCTGCTGCACCATGTGGGAATCTCCCCGGCCGGCGTCAAACATGTGTCGCCCGCTGCCGACAACTCCACAGCGCAGTGCTTAGCCGCTGCACCACCAGGGATGCCCTTTGGGAATGTTTTCCATTCTCCTCCCACTCATAGTCTACCTCCCACTCATAGTGCATGTGAGTTCCTTTCAGTCCACACCCTCAACATGTCTTTTTGATATGGATCATTCTGACCATATGAGATGACATCTCACAATTGTTTTTGATTTATTTCCCTAATGCTGCTATGTATTTTGATGTACCTGCATCCCATTTTGATAACCAGATCATCTTTTACTTTTATGGGATCCTGTATTTATTTCCTTCCCCAGGTTTGGGATTTTTTTCTCTGTTACTTCTGTGAATAAGCTGTTACCCCTCCTCTTTCTGTGATATTCATCATCCTTATTTTTCTTCTCCTAATGTAGTCTTGTAGATTTCAATGTTTTACTTCCTTTCCCTTCATCTTTTTCTCTTTTCTTCCAACTGACTCTTTTCAGCTTTTTTTGCAGTCTTTTCTACATGGTCACTGATGTTTGCTTTATTCCGCTAGCATATTTCTGCAATTCTTATCTATTGAGCTTTTTATATCCTAAATGTGTTAATTTCTATTTAAAAACCTTAGTTTTTATTTTTTGGCCAAAATTTTATTTCTCAGGTCATTTTTTTTTGTCCCATTAACAATTCTGTAGTCTCTTTGATTAGCTTCTCTGAGTCTCTTGTGTGACTTTGACTTGCTTGTTCGTATTTCCTTCCACTTCTTTGATTTTCATCATAATAGCTACTTTCTACTCTATCTTAAAAGAAGATAAAATTTCTATGTCTTTTTGGCTATTTCTGGAGATGTGTTCTCTCCTTGTGATGTCCTATTCCCTTGAAGTCTCATGATGCCATGTGTTGTATTATTATTATTATTTTTTGGTCTGTTCATTTTGTTATTTTAGATTTCCCTACTTTTCAAATATCTGTAATATTTGACATTTTAAGAAAAATATTTGACTCCTATCTGAGGAAATGTGGATTAAGTGAATAAGTAAACTCTTTAATCTGGGATGCATCATGTTCAGAAACATGGTGTGGAAAAATCATTTTCTAGTCAATTTAGTTTCCTAGTTAGTCTTTCCTTCAGGAGAGTTCATTATTTTTTCCCCATTTTTGACACATGTATGTGTGTGTATGCATCTATATATCTATATATCTATATATCTATATATATATATATGTATGTATATATATGTATGTGTGTATATATATATATATATATATATATATATATATATAGAGAGAGAGAGAGAGAGAGAGAGAGAGAGAGAGAGAGAGAGAGAGAGAGAATATATGCATACATATATAATATCAACTCTGAAGGGAAAATTTAATGTTAGATTAGACATTTTGTTTTATTGTTGTTTTATCTTCAACTATAGTCATCTGGGTTTTGTGGATCTTTCCTGTAAATATAACCATTGCTACTAATGACTAAATGGGTGATTTACATGGAATATAATAAAAATTCATCAAGGATTAGAGTAAGATGTGAAATTTTTCTGATTAAAACACGAGCACCATATGGCTTCCAACATAGTTTATTTATTAGCTATGTCATGATTTGGGTTTGGTTGGTTTTCTAATCTTCTTTTTATTTTCTTTTGGAGAAACTGGATAAAAACACTATATTGGGAGAGTAAGTTAATTGCTGAGGTGGGCCAAATACAGCTTAATGCAAAATGTCTGCTAAAGATTGAGCTGGAATCATCACACTAATTTCATTTATAAAATTGAAACTGGCAAGAGACTGTATTACACTAATGAGAGCCAGTTGCCTAATTAGCTCAGCAACACAGTCCTTCCAATTTATTAAGACAAAATGAGTCGTAGTTATGAACCCAGGGCAAGAGAGAGCTTCCTGTTAAAATCCTTTTCAAAGTATGGGTAGGTTTTAATGATAAATATAGCCTAGCATGTGTAGATTTCTTTTGCAAAATAGACTGTGTTAGTGATATCTGGAAATTTAAACTAATGAAAATCTATGTCTTTTTTTGAAACAATAAACAAACACAACAATGTTAAGAGGAAATTTCTCAATAAATACTAATATGTAGTTTAATTTTTTTTCAATTTGTGGAAAAGGAGGGGTTTACTTTATTATTTATTGTTTATTTTATATACAAACTAGGTTATTTGGTATTAATTAGTTTACTTATTTATTTTTTAAAATTATGGAATATTTTCAACTGAGAAATCTCTTTGTATTTTTGGATCATTTAACAGATTTCTTTTTTCTGATTTTAAACTTTATGACCCAGATACTTAGTTTAGTTAATGCACACAAAATCTGCTTTAAAGAGGTGTATAGAGAGTCATTTCTGCTCTCAGAGAAATCCTGCTATGCTCTGAAATATCTAAAGCTACCTAGAAGACAAAGTAAAATGAGGCTGAAAGGAGAAACCAACAGTGTGGATGAGGTAGAGTCTTTTAGACTAGCATACCTCAAAATAGTGTACATATTAATCTGGCATACCAAAAATATATTGGGAGATCACTTATAACTGTCAATCACAAAGTTAGGTCAATCAAATATTTGAATATTAGCAGCATGGGTGATATCACTGGAAAGAGTCCAAGGGTCTCTTTTCATCACAAAGTAGCTGTAAGTGTCAGGCATATATGGTAAATGAAACAAATTAACAGTTCAACAACATATGTATATATTGATCTTTGTGAATGATTTAGGCTCTTAAGTTGCTAACTTAAGCAGATGAAATGAAATATACTTACATACTTGATTTTGCAGTCCCTTCAAATGGCTGTTCTCTAAAATTGACAAAAGAGTGAGCATGTTTGCAGCTGGTGGGATTTTCTTATCTTTCTATGTAGTTGTTCATTCATAGACTCTAGTTATTAACCTTATTTTACAGGGAAAAAAAGATTTGTTAAATGGATTACTTTATAATCAGTTAAACATTCTCATTTAACTGATGGTCAGTAAGGGACACTAACAAGGCAAAGAACTATCAAGAAATGTACAAGTTCTGCTTGACTGCCTAGAAGACTAAGGCATTCTTAACACAAGTCAGGTATCTAGGGGTTATCCAGTTGAGTGCAACGTACTACCTTGATTGCTCTTCAGGTAGACCAGAATCAAACAAATGAATTACTTACATATTTCTTACTCAGTTGATCCCATGGAGATCAATCTATTTCATTATCATTAAAGGACTCACAGAACTCACAGAACCCATTTGTTTAGAAATCTATTTTCAAACATCACTAGAACAGTTGAGTTGTACAGAATTTCAAGTAATTTCACTATTAGCTTTGGAATTCTACCAATACTTCTATTGCTTCAGAAATTCATCTTTCTAGATGAAACTTCCAAATGAAGGAAAACAATTCTTAGTTTTACATGAGGTTTTGATTAAATATTGAAAAATGAAATCATCATTTACTTTGGTCACTGTACCTACCAAAATGGTGATTGGATTAAAGAAAAAGAAAACACAAGAAACCCCATGTTTCATACATTTTTGGAGTTTCTAGAAACATCCTATAAGATGTTTTTGAACTCAACTCATGTTCATGGCAAGTTGAGTAGTGGGAAATTTTAAGCTTAGAAGTTTTATAGACATCTCCATCTGCCTAGGAATAACTACTAAATCATTACAGGTCTTGCTTTTATATCTCTGAAATGGGCCTTAAGCAACTAAGTTATGTGAAGAATCATTGAGAAAATGAATGCAAAGTTTCTGTAGCACAGTAATAAACTAATCTTGCTATTATACTACCATTGTCATTACCAAATAGAAATATATACAATAATTGACTAAATAATTTATTAAACAATATTCACTTCTATTCTTTTAGCATCACTGAGTCTGTCATCATCAATACTGTAGAAATTCCGGGCCTCCCTGGTGGTGCAAGGGGCTGAGTATCAGCCTCCAAAGCTGTCCACAGCTGATGCAGCACGAGTTGGATCCCTGGTCAGGGAGATTCCCACATGGCGCGGCAGACCTTTCCTGCCTCACCTGCTGCTCCCCTCAGCAGTGTACTTGGGTTGATCAGCCTGTTGTGCTCCCCGCTGTGTCTCCGGTGAATCCTCTCACCACCCCACATCTCTAGCTTACACCCTGGTTCTTGTGTGCATAAATAAATGAATCTTTTTTAAAAATACTATAGAAATGTCTTGTATGCTCAGTTCAGTTCTGCAAAACACACACCCACACACACATCTAGTAAGTTTTTTGTTAAGGTTAGATATATTTAATAGAGCTCAACATAATATTTTATTCCTGTCTATAGCAGGATCATTGTCATTATGCCCTTTTAACACAACTTATTTTAAGCACTTTTTTCTATTTCGTATACTTTAGAGGCTATCAAAGTTTCTTCTGCTTTAGTGACTGAACCTCACAACCCCTTTGCAAGCAAAATATATATAGAATTTCAGTAATTGAAACTAATACAAGTTGATCTCTTACTAAAACTGAAATAATGGATTAGGTATTTCTTATTCACTTTGCCCTCCTTTAAGCTTGTCCACCTGCCCTCACATTTCCCCAAGCACTTTGGAAATCTTAGGCATGACGTAATGCTGTTTGCACACTCCCACCTTCATTAGCCCGTCGGGTACTTTTCCCCTATGTTATTACTCACCAGCTATGTGGCTTAAAGAAAGTGTGATCCTTTCTTATAGGAATAGTAATATGGCAATAATGTTTTGCTTACAAAAATATTTTAAATTGTATTCAGGAAACGTATTTATACATTTTACGTTGACTGGTAGTAGCAAACTACCTGCAAACAATGTGTTAACAGTGATCTAAGCTCACGAATATACTAACACAATATTGAGAAAACAAAAAGCACCAAATACTACTTTGCCAGTGAATTCAATGTGCAATCTTCTTTTATCTATCCATGTTAATCACCAGGTCCAGTTACTTGGATGTGAATAGCAGTCTAGACCTCCAAATGTCCAATTTAAACTTCCTATGTTATTTTACATCTAGTTTTACTGAAGTCATTTCTCTAGTTTTGATGTTCATGCCTATCAGTTCTACATCTTCTACAAACCTTCCCTATGTACAAACCACAATTCTGTGACCATCAGGATGAATTTGATGAGATGCTCACTGACCACTATAACTAATGAAATCACCAGATTAATTATATTTTTCTTAACTACTGTTTATTTTGTCTTTTCTGCACACTTCATATTTTATTATGACAGTTATTTGTAAATGATTTGAAATCCACCTTCTAATTAGTATAGAAATACAAATCTTCAGTGACAGAAAAGATACTTTCTTCTTCTCCTTCCCATTTACCTGAAAATTATGTACAGCCTAGGGACTTGCTCTCTACTAAGAATGAGGGAAAGCATTATGATTCAAATAGTGTTTCAAATGAAAACAAACACACATCACCATCAATTTACTTTATCATTTTTAATCTCTGGAATGTCCTCCTTGGGAGACTTTAATTATAAATTTTGCATTTTGGAAAGTTATAAGGCATTGGTGGTACTTCCAGTAGTGGCAGATATAAAGTTGTTTCAAATGAGAAAAATTTAGGATTCTGTTCTATACCTCATTAGCATTAGCAAGTTCCAGTCTCATAGCAACCCAGATCTGATGATGAACACCTGCCTGCCCAGATGGTGTAGGGAGAAATTTTTTTAGCTAAATGGAATAAAGTTCTGTTGTTGAGCAGTCCAAGCTGTTACTTAGCAGGGATGCTGCAGAAACTCTGAAATATTATTATTGTTGAATGTTAATAAACAAGTATTCCCAAACTTGTCATGTCCAGTTGCCATCAATTCCAATTTGTTTTTTAATTTGTGCAAATAATATGTACTTATTATGTCTGTACATATTACAGTGGATATCAGATGTCAATTATATGCACATAGCAGTGCAGCAAAATCAATAGCATCTATGTAATTTTGAAACAAATACGTGTATTTTCATATTTGCTTTTTAATAAATGAAATCCTTATTTCTTCTAATAAGTATATTAGAAGAAACTGATCAACTGTTTGATATTCTGAAGACTAGTTTTTGAATAAGATCTTATATAACGAATCAACTATTCGAACCAATAGTATTTTCTCCCTCAACTGAATGAGAATTTTGCTGTTTGTGCCATTTAGTTGTCAGAGGGAAACAAGTGTCAGGGGAGAAATGTCTGCATGGGAAGTCAAAAGTTGTACCCTGTTGGTCATCCTTGTCCTATTGCTATTTTTTCTGATCCTATTAAACCATAAAATTTGAGCTTTCCTATCTGTAAAATAAGACTTGATGACTACTTAGATTTTATTTTTCTAGTGTGGAAATAATGCAGATTTCATTATTTGCTTTTATATGTGCATAGTTTCTGTACAGAGTGAATGCCTCAGGACAAGAACTGTACTTTATCCCCAGCCAGTGGCACAGAGCTTTTTACCCAACTGATGCTCAAGAAATACTAATTCCCTCATTGATTTCCCTTCAGTTAGTACACATTACAAAGATCATGGCCTTGGGTAGAAGACTTACTATATTTTATCTCTGTAATCTTGGGCAAATTGTTTAAGTTCATTAAGCCTCTGTTTCCTCATTTATACTTACCTCATGAGGTTGGTAAGAATATTTAGCAAATTGACATATGCATGTAATGTGTACTCACTAAATATGACTTCTTGTCCATGGCTGCTAGCACTGAACTTTGCATAGTTGATATTTGAGATATAGTAATTAACAAAACAAGAAAATTAGGGTTCAGACCTGACTTTGTACTTCCTGTAAGTTTCCTCACCTTTAATGGAGATGATAGTATTTTCTTCATAGAACTTACAACAAACATATGAATTTAACATATGTACATACTTAAATAGTATAGGATGCATAATCATACTTTCCTTAAATTTGGCTCTTAGTTTCAACTATACAAATATCCATTATTTAGGTTTGCAAGGAAGTGTTACTATAACAGGAGTTGTTTTAAAAAATGTTACGTTATATGGTTGATATTATGTCCCAGATCACTGTGATAATTATCCTTGAATTTGGTGGATTGTATAAGCATACATTCATACAACAGATTAATGTTTGTTTTTAAAACAAATCTTTATAATTTACCTTTCTTAGCTATGTGCTAATCAATATTTAAAAGAATGCATTTTTTCTTTGCTTTCTACACATTATATTAATTTCTATCATTTTAATTCATGGGTATTGCACATTTCTTCATGAAATACTAATGATAATCTAATCATTTTAATGCCAGGCTTATTCACTTTGATGATATATGAAATTCATAAATGTATCTTATGTATGCTTTCCCATCTGTTTAGCTCTCATTTCTTACAAAGCATTTTAACTGTAGAATTGGGAAGCAATTCAACATCATAGTGAATTTTCGTTGTTTTGTGAAATTTTGTTGTTTTGTTAAATATAGGGGACTATATATTTTAAATTATTGAACATATGTCTTGTATTTAGCATGTTTTTAACCATATGCAATAAACAAAATAAAACATAAAAATAAACTGTAGGAAACTATGTCTCCCAAATTATTTCTTTAGGGTGAAAAGTAATTTCACATGTGTCTAATTTGTGAAATGGTTACCAAAGCCAGTTTAATTCATATGTTAGTGATATAGAATTTTGTTTTTCTTAATCTATTGAGTAAATCATGTGATGATTTTTATTTATTGTTTTATTAAGGTGGTATATTTGTTGAGATTTTTGCATCTATATTCATCATGGATATTGGCCCATATTTTCCTTTCTTGTAGTGTGCTTCCCTGACTTTGAAACAAGGCAATGGTGGGTTTGTAGAATGCATTTAAAAGTTTTATCTCCTCCTCACTTTTTGGAAGAATTTGAGAAGGATTTTTGTTTATAAATTAAAATGTTTTATTGCTTCTTGGCCTTTGAGCTAAAATCAAGTGTAATAAATTTAAATGTTCAGTAAGAGTCACTATTGAATTTATCATGTGGTGGCTTTTTTATTGAGTTTTTATTGATTGATTGGCTTTTGATTGAGGTAACTTTGGTTTACAATACTGTATATGACTTGCAGGCACAGGATCATCACATCCAGCTTGTGTGTGTTATTGTAAGAGGGTGGTCCTCAGGAAAGGGGAGTGTCCCAGGAGCCCACCCCCACCTCAAGCCAGAGGATTCATGACACCTAGGACTATGGATCCCAGAATGCCATCATCACCAAAGGAAGGATGCTGAGGACCAAGGGTGGAGTTGAGAAATGGTTTTGGGGATTTAAATACCAGACCTGTGAGCTTGGAGTGGGGCTATTGCTCATGGTTGTGGATTGCCAAGTTTTTTTGAGTGGGCCGTGAGATTCACGCTCAGCGGAACTGGTAGGACGCATTCACCAATTTATTCTTTGTATTTTTCCTTTCCCTTTTTGTAAACAAACCCTTTTATTAATTTTATTGTGTGTGTCTGCAGTTGAGTCTTTTAAGTCCCTTTTAAACACACGGGTGAGAACCCAGACAGGCACCCCATTTATATCAGGGATGCCCTGTAACATTATGCCTCCACACTCACCATTAAGGCACCCCTAGTCTCCACCATAGTCCATTTTGCCCCAGTCTACTTGCTCTCTCCCTTCTCCCTCCCTCTTTGGTAGCCTCAGTTCTACAGTCATGTTTCTAGGGTTTATCTAGCCTTTGCCCTGTTCTTTATATTCCACATATGTGACACATTCTGGTAGCTGTCTTTCTCCTTCTCACTTATCTCACTTAGTATAATCAACTCTAATTCCATCCATGTTATTGTAAAAACCAAGAGTTCAACCTTTTTTTAATAGCTGAGTAGAATTCCATTGTGTATATATTTAAAATCTTGCAAATCCACTCATCTATCTTTGGCCACTTAAGTTGTTCCCAGAACTTGGCAATTTTAACTAATGCTGCAGTGAAGATAGGATTGCAGGTATCCTTTTAAATTAGTGTTTTTTCATTCTTTGGGTAGATACATAGGAGTGTAATTGCTGGATCAGATAGTATACCTAGTTTTAATATTTTGAGGAACCTCCACACTCTTTTCCAAGGGGCTGAACCCGAACACATTCCCACCAACAAAGTACTGGCCAAATCCCTCCCCAGATTTGGAAACTGCCAAAGATGCCTTTTGCATGGTAATGAGAGGACTGATGTTTTAGGGTGCCTAGATAGCTTCTGGGAGCTAGTTACCATAAACACCAAGGAATGACTAGTGGGTTGGAACTTCAAGCCTAATACCTTGCAAGTGGACAGGGGAGAGGGGTTGGAGATTGACTCTATGACCTGTAGCCAGTGATTTAATCAGTCATGTCTACATAATGGAAACTCCATAAAAATACTTTAAGACAGCTTGGGAGAGTTTCTGGATTGCCAAACACATCCATGTACCAGGATGTTCTCATGCTCCTATCTGCAGAGAGAGAAGATTCTTCTCTCAGACTTTCTGATCTATTCATTAGGTTATTCATTTGAATCCTATATAATATCCTTTATTAAAAATATAATAAGTCTAAAAAAATTTCCCTGAGTTCTATGAGTCATTATAACAAATTATGTGACCTGAGGAAGCAACTGTGGGGACCTCTTTTTTTTTACTTTTGGAAACCTCAGTTTTTTTAGAAAGAAGTGTGGATAACCTGGGAATTCAAGACTTGTGAGTGGCATCTTAAGTGAGGGAAAACCATTTGGGATTGAGAACTAATTCTGGGTGGTTAGTGTCAAAATTTAATTAAATTGTAGACCCTATTGGTGTCTCCACAGAATTGGAGAATTTCTTTGTGTGGAAAACACACAAATTTTATGTCAGTTGTGTTGTGAGTAGAGAAAAAAATTTTCATTTAATAGATTAGAAGAGTGCACAGAAATTATTCCATGGTTTTACATCCTCACTAAAAAGGGCACCTTGCAACTTCTGATCATGGTCATGTGCTCTAGACAGAAGTGAATGAGGTGAGAAAGAATCTGTGTACACAAAGGTTGGGGAAGGGGTGTGAATATTTGTTGAATTATATTCCAGTCTTCCATTGCTTCCATACAGTATGACAGCAACATCTGAGACTTAGCAATAAACAGACCTAGAAATGCCACTGCTAGGATTTTATCCTACAGGTAAATGGCACAAATATGAGATTCTTTCAATAGGCTATTTGTAAAATAAATTATGTTACATTCATTCAATAAATCTGTGCAGTTCATTCAAAATAATGAGGTGACACTATAAATGCTTGTAGAAGAATTGCCCAGATATACTGGTGGGTGTAAAACCAAAGTAAAAACAAGAATATGTAGTTGCTATAATTGTGGAAGAAAATATGAATATGCCTAAAGATATATACTCTCTCTGGAAGAAATTATTAGACTCTGGCAACAATATTTACTCCGGTGAGGACAAATGAGTGGTTGGAGAAAGGAATAGAAGGAAAACTGTTTTTTTCTGTGTACATTTTCATTGCTATTAAATTTTGTACAAGGCATATTTTTACTCACACACACACACGAAAAAAGAAACAATGTACGAGTTAGAAATGGAGAATTTAAGTTTTTTTTAATCTTGAGTTTTTGATGGTCCAGTACGTTCTATGTATCTGACATTTATGTCCCTTTCTGCCTTAGGTAAAACTTTGGGTGCCCTAGCGCTACATAGCATTGCATCAGGGAAACCTGGTTCTGCCTCAACATCTGATTCATCTTGCCAGTAGCAACCTAGGTCATATACTTCTCTGCTGCTCAGTTTGTTCCTATCTGATCAATCCTTTATAAACGTTGCCTTGCTCTGCATGCTCTGAACTCACTTTCATTGCTTGTATAAACACTTCACAACTCTAGTAAGGATTGCCACTCTTAAAAGATTTTGTGTATTTCATTGCCATTGGGTTTATAATATTTGTAAATAGTGGGTTCCTCTTTGTACTCTTGTTTTGGTTCCTGAAATCTTTTAACATGGATTGGGCATTAGCAGAGGGCATGCTCCCCTCCTATATGAGAGGGAATATTTTTTTGTTGTTGTTCCCTGTTTTCTTATTTAAAAATAGTGGTTGAGAAAAATATCCTTTAAGATCAGCCCTGGAGAATCTGATACATGTGGGGATGGGGGCTCATGGAGGGCCTGATGAATAATTGTTACAAAGTACAAATGTACATCTAAAGCTCTTATTCTCCTGTTGATATAATGGATTTTTAAAAAAGATTTATTTATTTATTTATTTATTTAAGCATACATGTCGGGGTGCAGGTCAGAGGTGTGAGGTGGTGAGAGGGTTCACCAGAGACAGAGTAGGGAGCAGAACAAGCAGATCAAGGGAAAATACACTGCTGAGGGGAGCAGCAGGCAAAGGAGGAGAGGTCTGCTGTGTGGTGTGGGAATCTCCCCAGCCAGGTCAAACTCACACCGCAGCTGCCCACAGCTCCACAGCACTGCACTTAACCTGTTGTGCCACCAGGGAGGCTATATAATGGATTTTTTTTAAGAGTCCAATTATAGTTAAGGTCATACAGTGAATACTCAGGTACAAAATAGATTCTAAAGGGAAGGGTATGAGTCTGAGATAGAGCAAGGAAAAATTCTCTCAGAGAATGGGATCAAGTACAGCAACTCCAGTCCCACCCTAGGGCAGCTTGGTAAATAATATACAATATACCAACAAATGTTATACCTGTTTTCTTCATATACTACTTATAAAAACAATCAAAGAGCAAACTGGGGCCTCCCCAGGGGGGCAGCGGTTAGGCGCTACACTGTGGAGCTGTCGGCAGCGGCGACGCTAGTTCAGTGCCTGGCAGGGGAGATTCCCACCTGGCTCAGCAGACCTCTCCTGCCTCCCCCACTGCTCCCCTCAGCAGTGTACTTCAGTGGATCTGCCTGTTCTGCTCCCCACTCTGTCTCTGGTGAACCCTCTAGCCGCCCCACATCTCTTGCTGTACCCCAGCTTGTATGCATAAATAAATAAATCTTTAAAAATATTTTAAATAAATAAATAAATAACAAAGAGCAAACTGCTTCTGGTACTGTGTAGAGAAGGAAATTGGATATCTGAAACGGTTTGTGGACCCTTCATAGCACCTCAGCTTACTAGAATACAATACTCACTCTGCATCCTTCTCACATTGGAGATTCAAGGTGAATATCCGGAGTGGATTTCTTTCTCTAGTTATGTAATTAAAAGACAAGCAGAGAGCATTTGCTCTAGGGGAAGGCAGCAATTGCCTCTGAGTTTCCATCAATTCCACAGAGCTAATCACTGGGGGAAAGGTAAAAAACAAAGAGATAAAGCAAAGAAGCAAGCAAACAAACAAAATCCAAACAAATGCAAACAAGTGTTGAGATCATTTGCCTATATGCAAAGGATTAAAGAATATACCCATTACTTTTTTGAGATTTAACTAATGTCCCCTGGCAAGAAAAGGTAAGGCTCACCAAAAGGAAAACTGTGAAACATTCTAACTCCCTAAACATGTATAATCTGGAGCAGGAAGTGTCCCTCAGGAACAAAGATTAACCCCAAATTTGTTATGTAGTAGTGACAAATTAGAGGCAGCTGTATGTGTAATGCAGTCACTACTGGTTAACCTTGCATTCAGCCCTTAGGTATAACAGAAAGAGTGGATCACCTTCTTTAAAAAAATTTAGCAGCTGGGAAATTGATCACTGAGCTGGAGTTAAAGACAAGAACAGCACCGAGAAGACACAAATACTTCCTGAATGCAGAAGACAATTTTTAATTCAGAGGACTTTCTTTGAAATTCAACTTCAGAGCAAATGACATATGAGCCAATGAGACTAATTCCTACTACATTAGTGTATATCTAAGCTGAGTCAAGTATGGAACTCCCCACCAGGAACTTTGAACTTCCTTCTCACTTGAGCCTGTATGGTTCCACCAAGCTAATTTATTAAAATTTTGCTTGTGCTTATGCTTATGAAGTGGAAATAGTAGGCAACCTAAGTACTACTCCAAAATTTCCCTTTTAAGCAATATCTCAAACCTCATGCATTCATGTCATACCATCAGTAATTCTCATACTTCTTTATTCTTTTTTGTTTGTTTTGAAGGCTTTTGTTGAAATGCAAGAAATATCTAAATGTTGTTTGAATATATGTCGGTTAAATAAATGAATGTTACATGAAGAATAGCAGAATTCCAATACAGTGAAGTGGTTGCAAAAAAAGAAACATGTTAAATTTATTTTAAGAAAACAGGAACAAGTTTTTCAAGTCCATTATAAAACAGATAATAAATTGAGTGTACAAAAATCAAGTCTGAGAAATTAAAAAGAAAAACTTACTAGGTATTTTTTTTTCCTATTCTAAGTCTGCGTCTTTCTCAGTGTTACAATTGTGCCCCTCCAAAAAAAAAATCTGTAAGTTATATACTGAGAATAAAAACCGATTAGAAGGTCTTGAATAATAAATGAGGTCATGGCTATAAGTGACTAGGTAGCACAAAAAGTGACTGAAAATGTGGGTCTGTGGTAGAGTGAGGATGTTAGGTAGACTGGACTCTAAAAGGAGGGAAAAGTACAAATAGTACAATCTTTCCCTTATCATGCCTTCTCCTGCAAACCAATTTTTTTTTCAAATATCAGCACAAGAAGAATATTTGCATATTCTGTTTATCAAGTCAGCAGAGAATACTATAATCCAAAACTATTCAGATTTCAGTCAAATCAGTAGCCAGAATTTAAAGGCTATAATTGACTACAAGGGAAATGACAGTTGATTTAATCAAAATCATCTTTATCTGATTGAATTGAGTTTCTGAACAACATCTGAGTTTTCAAACCACTGGGACAAGAAGACATTATTAACAAAAGTACATTTTGAGAAAGATATCTTGATGGCTTTAAAAAACTGGCTACATTTTAAAATCGTCTGGAGAGCTTTTAAAACATAATGGTGCCTGAACTGCACATTAGAATAATAAAATGCAAATCTCTGGGAATAAGATGAGCCATAGTATTGAAACAAAGGGACAAACAAAGAATTGTGGTTCTCTCCAGGTGGTTCTCTTGTATAGCCAAGATTTAGAAACATACCCTTGAAGAATGTAGTTGCCTGTATCTGCTTTTACCTTGATGTATTTGTATATTCATAGGGGCTAACAGGTCATATGATAGTTAACTTCCTGCATCTCTGAAAACTGATATAGTTGTTTTAAGGCATCATAGGTGTATTATTATTATTACTATAATTTGTATTGGCATAACCCTGATTTACAACACTGCATATGATTTAGAGGTACAGGATCATTCCTTCGGGGTACTGTACCACACCACCCACCAAGGCACCCTATTCCTCCACCATAGTATGTTCTGTCCCAGCTCTACTTTACACTCTCCTCTCCCTCCACTGGCAGCCTCAATGCTACAGTCAGACTTCTAGGGTTTGTTTTTTATCTGGCCTCTGTTCTGTTTCTCAATATTCCACATGTAAACGAAACCATCCAGTAATTGTCTTTTTCCTTTTCACTTACTGATTTCACTTAGTATAATCCCCTCCATGAGGTTGCAAATGACAAGAGTTTGTTGTTGCTGTTTTTTTTTTTTTTTTTTCCCACAGCTGAGCAGTATTCCACTGTGCATATATATAGCACATCTTCCTAATCTAATCATTGGACTAGGGGCACTTAAAGATGTTTCCAAAACTTGGCCATTGTAAATAGTGCTGCAATGAGCATGGGAGTGCAATTGTCCCTTGAAATTAGTCACTGTGCATTCTTTAGGCAGACAACTAGAAGTTGAATTGCTGGATCATGTCATAGATCTATTTTTAATATTTTGAGACACTTCCATACTGTTTTTCATAAGGCTGGACCAATTTACATTTCCACCAACTGCGTATGAGGGTGTCTTTTTCTCCACACCCTTGCCAACAAATTATATGTTGTTTTGTTTGTTTGTTTGTTTGTTTAATATAGGCCATTCTCACAGTTATGAGATACTGTGGTATCATGGCTTTGATTTGTATTTCCCTGATGGTAAGTGACGATGAAGATGAGCATTTCTCATGTCCTGTTGGCCATCTGCATGTCTTCTTTGGGGAAAAGTCAATTAGGTCTTCTGCCCATCTTTTTTTTTTTTACTGTGTTATCTGTTTCCTTTTTGTTGAATTTCGTGTATTCTTTATAGATCTGGATATCAGCCCCTTGTCACTATATGGGAAGCAAATATTTTCTCCCATTCAGTAGGAAGTATTTTTGTTTCACTGATAGTTTCTTTCATTATGTAGAAGCTAATTTTTAGTTTGTTTTAGTTCCAATTATTTAGATTTCCCTTTTGTTTCTTTTACTATTGGAGATGAACCTACAAACACATCACTGAAGCCGATGTGGAGTATTTTGCCTATGTTTTCTTATATGTATTTTATAGTTTCAGGCCTTAAATTCAAGTATATTACCTATTTTGTGTTGATGTTTGTGTATGTTGTGAGATGGTGGTAAAGTTATTTCTTTTGCATTTTTCCAAAATGACCGGGATATTATTTTACAACAATTCTTCCATCCCTACCTCTTCTTGTTATTGTTTTGCTGTTGGTACATTATACTTTTACACATTATTGACTTCAGGTTTGGCCATGTGACTACCTAATGGAATGTGGAAACACTTGTGCCAATTTCAACATAAGGCTTAAGAGGTATGGCAAGTATCCAATAAGACTCAAGGAACTTGCTTTTCCTCCATTAGAAGAGCAGCTAGCCATTAATTTTTCAAACTGAATCCAGTAATATGGCTATTTGCTATCCAATATTAGCAAAATGGAAATTACCTTATTAAACTATGAATATGAAATGAATTTCCTTGATGTAACTCTCTGAGACCTTGGAGTTTTGTTTTTAATGAAGTGTTGTTTCAGGAAGAAAAGTGAAACAACCAATATAGAGGTAATGTTTCTATATGATCTATTTTATAAAATACATAATAGATGCCAAATAAGTATTTAATTGCTTTTACATAAGGCCAATTTAAATTTGATGTTACTAAAATAAATGGACATCACCAGTTTTTAAATGGTTCATATCTCATTTAGTTAAATGATGTTAAAAATATAGTGATCATTAGAGTTTCAACGGGTTAAATGATTTGTGTATCAGTGCCCTGCCAGATATTCTGTCCATTTATGAAAAGCCTGTTATTTAATTATGCTTAGAGTTGCTTTATCCAGTAGCCAAATAGATTAAATTTTCATTTAGATGTACTTTTGGAAAACATCTTTCCTCTTTGCAAATATGTACAGATAAAACTCCAACGTTGTATCCATTGGAAATATTACTTGTACTTTGAAGATACTGCAAATTATCAGTTGAGAATTATATAATTCAGAAAATTAATCACTGTATTGAGTCACTGAGACATGTTTTTAATCACTATTGCTTATTATTATTAATTTTCAATAGCAATATACAAATAGCTCTTTTGAGCAATAATTGAGTCAAAAAGAAGAGTTAGTGACTGAAACTCCTTGAAAATGTCCTTTGTGATATATCAGGAAGTTACAGAGTCAGAAATCAATCATAGTAATCTTTAAAAGAGAAAGATCTTAGTTGGAAAGCAAAATATGAATTAATATCAATTAAACTGTCTTTTTTAAACTCTCTTTGCCTTGATAAGACACACTGTGATTCACTTCAGAAAGTGTTCTAGTGCTTCTTAATGTAACCCCTTTCATTTCTGAAATAATTTTTTAACTTCTTATAATAATTATAAATTATTTCACATCTGCTTTGTGATGATTCATTAGTGATTACTAAGGGATTTATATACATAAAGTAACTGTACTGAGGAAGTTATCTTTACATTATGGGTAAAGCAAGAGATAATTATGTTGTCACTTCCTCATGATTTGAGACTTAGAAAAGTGCATTAAATAAATGCAAAAAATACCCCTACTTTTTTAGACTATGAAACTGCCATTCATTTGTGATACTATTTATAGCGAAGGCAAAACTAACTTAGAAGAATAATATAAGAAATGCAGTGCTCACACAAATTGGTTTTGGTACCCAGGTGTCTTTGTGAAAAAATTATTAATTTTACAGTATCTTGGGGACTGAGCTGATGCTCCACACATAATCCACAGTGTCACAAATGTCCATAGTAAACCACAGTCCCAACTGCAAAGCCTTCACACTTAATGTAGCAGACTGTCACTCTGTGCTCACTGGGTTGCCAAAAAGTGCTAGCAGGGTTACCACTATATCACCTTCCTTCCTCCTGAGATGGAGGGGATGTAAACAATTCAGATTAAGTGTAAAGGAAAACAAGAAATAGAATAGTGCATTTTGATCCCAGATCTTTTTTTAATCTGTTCTACAAGTTGACTAAAGTCTCACTCTGTTCATTAATGTGGCCTTGCTGTAGGTTTACATGAGACTTAAAATACATTAATTAGGATGCTAAGACACTCCTGCTGTCAATAAATGGTGGTATATCACTAAATATTTTATCGCTATCCATTTTCTTTTGTTTTTACATTTTTAACTCACATTCATGAGTTAAATAGAAATCTATGGGAAATATATACCGTATGCAGATTCACATATATTATACTACCAGAAAATTTATCTTTTTATTAGTATTATACATTTGATGGAAAAAGGTCTTAAGTTCATAAGATTCATTCTAAGCCCTCAGGGTCTCATTATTTGTTTGACACTCCAGTAGCATCTAATTGTTTGCATATTTTCCTTGGTCATATTACAAGATGGAGTAGATGGAGTACAATGACTTCGCAAAAGGAATTGCAAAAGATGGATATGCTGTAGACTGCTATGTATGTGTATGAATATTTCCTATCCCTTTTTTACCATCTATGGTACTTCACTGTATGGATATACCATAATTTATCCAACCAGCTATTGTTTACTGACAGATTTATAGATTTCATTAAATCTTTGGTTATAGCAATTAATGGCAAAAAGTTTAGTCTCATACATACGTCATTTTATAATTTTGCTCAGTGTATAGTTTGAATAAACTTCTAGTAGTTAGATTACTATATAAATACAGTATAAATACATACTTTTTAAATTGAGGTAACATTGATTTACACCACTGTATATGATTCAGGGCAACAGATTCACACCTCCTCATATGAACATCCTCACACCACACACACACACACACACACACACACACACACACACACACACAGCACAAATGCACCTGTATCCCTGTATCATATACCACTTCTCTCTCTGTTTTACATCCTTAGTAGCATCAATCTTGCAGTCATATTTCTAGGTTCTGTCTTGGTTTTGTTTTGTCAACTCATTTGTTTTTTTCTCTCTGTAGTCCACATATGGGTCACCTGGTTAAATATCTATGCTTTATATTCTGGTAATTAGAAAGATTTATAATTGTATTATTTCTTAAAACACATTTTGTGTTGCATTGTGTATTTGTGTATTTGTCACCTAACATGAAAAATAATATCAGTTAGCAAAAACTTCTTCCTTATACTTTCCTTCTCTTTTGATCTTCAAATTAAATTAATATTTTTTCTCATTAGAAACCTATGTAGTAATAAACAGACTTAATCTGTTTTGCAAATACTGTTTCCATTGCTCCTGCCTGTGAGGTGAGATAAGAAACATTTCCCTATACATATATGACGTGATTTACAGCATATCTTTTTAGGTAAAGACAGCAAGTTTTATATTGTTTATAGTATGCTACCTTTTATGTAATAAAGGAGGGTTGTTTAAGTAATAAAGAATTAATGTTTGTGCATTTAAAAACAATGATGGGGGCCTCCCCGGTGGCGCAGCGTTAGGCGCTGCGCTGTGGAGCTGTCAGCAGTGGCGATGTGAGTTTGACTCCCGGCCAGGGAGATTCCCACATGGTGCAGCAGACCTCTCTTGCCTTGCCAGCTGCTCCCCTCAGCAGTGTGTTTCCGTCGATATGCCTGTTCTGCTCCCCACTCTGTCTCTGGTGAACCCTCTCACCACCCCAAACCTCTGGTCTGTACCCCAGCTTGTATGCATAAAGAAATCTTAAAAAAAAATGCATTAAAATAAATAAAAACAATGATGGACTAGCAAACCAAATATTAATAACTGTAATTTTTAGGTTACAGGTGGTATAACCAGTCTTCAGCTGGTGGTGGTGGGTGGGGAAACAATGTAAAAGGTGCAAAATAGAAGGAAGATTTCTATGACTATACAGTGTTTCAGAGTTTTCATTCTGAACTCTTGTGACTGCATTTCTGAGTTTAAGATGGGACTAGATTGAACTAAAATGGGAGAAGTAATCCATAAAAATTGAAGCGTACTGAAACAAAAGGATCTTATTACATATAAATTTGGTGGCATATCCAAGAGAAACAAACATTATTTCTTTCAAGTGATTTGAATACGTAATACTTTTTCAACAGCTACCTGAAGCATAATTTATATACAATAAAATTCACTCATTTTGAAGTTAAATGTAGAGTTTGATGAGTTTCGGCAAATGTGCTTAGTTAAGTAACCATCACCACAGTCATCACAGAGATTGTCTCCAAAAAAAAAAAAAAAATCCTTGGCATCTTCATGGCCCATCAGACCTCTCCTGTCTCGCCCACTGTCCCCCTCAGCAGTGTATTTCAATAAATCTGCCTGTTCTGCTCCCCACTCTGTCTCTGATGAATCGTCTATCCCCCAACACCTCTGGCCTACACCCCAGCTCTTGCATGCATAAATACATAAAATAAATCTTTAAAAAAAATCCTTGGAGTCTTTTAAGAGTCTGTGCTATCCTTGATTCTTGCCACCTAGTGATCACTGATTGTCACTTTCACTTTTGTAGAATTTTGTTTAAACTAATAATCAGTATGTCATTTTTTTTCTTATATATGTGATGCTTTAGTTTATTCATATTGAGACCAATATCAAAAGTTATTTTTTCCTTGATACGTGGTATTCCTTTGTATGGGTATATCTGGCTATGAACATTTGGATAAAAGTCTGTGTATGGACATGTATTTCTCCTGAGTAAATACATAGGAATAAGATTTCATTAAATTTTGGGTGATACAGTCATGTATATATTTTATTTCTTAAAAAAATGTCACTCTCAGAAAGACTATGCTATGTTGAACGTTCAAGAACAATATATGAGAGTTCAATTTATTAGAAAGAAATTACACAAAAGGAAAACCTGAGACTTTTTTCCTAAATATCTAATGGGATCACTTAGAGAGTGTCTTTTTTTTTCTTTAGGTTAATTTTATTTAATTTATATCCTTTATATACATTATTATGTATCTCCTGTAAGTTTCCCACGGCCAATTCACCCGTGAACCATCACCATAGTCCCCTGTGCTCTTTACCCCCCTATCTTGGTCTTTATGTTGCTAAAAAGAGAAATCCACCCTGACATCTATCTCAAAGTTCCCTCTGCTTCCTGAGATTTCTGACTCTACTGGACACTGCAGCCATTTAGTCCTTTCTTTACTCTCCACTTTAATATCTGCTGTGGCTCTCAGGATCTCTGTGTAAGCTTTGCCTTTCCTCTTGGTTCCCCTGTCTGGGTTCTCGGGCCCCTCTCTCCTGCCAGACCCATTTAATCTGACCCTCCTGCAGTCCAGCATCCTGCACTGGGTTTTCCTCCCTTTCTATTGTATGTACGACATCTCATTGCAAATTGAAACTTGTTTCAACTCTTGATTCACTTTCTTTTAGGCATTGGAATCCCAGTTTTTTTTTGCACTATACTAAGGTTCCAATCACCAGGAGACTTGCCAAGACTGAATTGGTAACTCTTCTCCACTTGACCCTGGGGAGTTCCCGCATTCCCTATTTAAGGGACTACCACTGAGTTACCATCACTCTTTCTTAAGAGAAGAGTATGTTTCAGCCTGAATGTGGGGAAACTTGGTCTAGGTTCCAATGTCTGCCTTGTACTTCCTTCCCTTGATTTTTAGGCGCTCTTTTGAAAATACGATGCTGACCCCGAGTCTCATGATTCTCAAAATATATTAAGAAATGCATCCAATAATTCTGGTATAACCTAAGAAAGTTGAATAATCCCAAATCCTATAGTTAACGGACTTAACTCAAAGAAGAGAAGTGACAAGGGACTATCCCATTTACTGAGTCCTGCTAGAAGTGGGGTAAATTTCTCAAGGGCAGTGTATCTACAGGCTAAGAGCAAACACTAAGATTCAAAGAGCCCTGTTCTTAAACAGCTTGGTCACTTGCTAACCTTGTGACTCTTTACAAGTTACTATGACCTTACTGAACTTTAGTTTTCTCATTTGCAAATGTGATTGTCATATGGCTATAATTGTCTCATGGAACTAATATAGTTAAAGTGCTTCACCCACTTGACACATGGCACATATTCAATTAGTGTATTTTATTAAGTTAGATTTTCTAATGAGAATAAAAATGCATTATTTTTCTAAATAAATCACTTAGATTTTCAAAGTATAGACTCATTCTTATCTTGTGTTTCACAAGTAATAATGATACAAGGCAGGAACAAAGTAAAATCTGAAAATACTCAAAACCTAAAATGATACTTTACAAGTGCATGTATTATTAGCTATTAAGTCCACCAGTCCTTAAACCTACTCACATTGCACAAAAGATGTAATGGTTATGTAATCTAGAATGAATTTGTTGTTGCTGGTTATTCTTATATATGGAGAACTTACTAAGAGAAGAACGCAGAACTTACTAAGGGGAGATTGAAGAATCAGCCTCAGCGTGGCCTCTTTAGATGACTTCACCACTACAATGTTATTCAGTGTGGTGAAAAACAATTTATTGAAAATGAAGAAAAATGTAAATGATTCCTGTAAAGAAATTAAATTAATATTAGGTACTAGAACACAGATGTTTTGTGTGCCATACCTATGCAACCATGTCATTAAATTCAAATCTTTAATTAACAGACATCTGTTTCTTGTTCAATTTTGAAATGATTCCCTGAAATCATTTACAGAACCAAGTATGCTTGTAAAGAAAAAAATGTTTCTGACCTTTTCTCCCCTTCTAATATTTTCTACTTTATAATTGCCTTTAAGAATTGACTGGCTTACTGACTTGTTGATTCAGAATTAGACAAATCTGACCCTCCAAAGTCTGTCTATCTTACTTCTTTGCTTCAGAGTCTGTAACAGCAAAGTATTCTATGATAAAAACAGAAACACTAAATATTAAGTCATGAAAAACAGATTGACGAAGCTTGGGCAAGATAGTCTAATTGATTTTAGAAGCAAAGAAGATGAGCTAATTTTAGACTAGTTCCAAAGTTCAACTTCAATTCTATTTGTCAAGAAATGTTAACATTTCAACTTAATTAAGCAAATACTATTGGATATTTGTCTATTAGAAATGTAGCTTTGTTTTCATTGACCTCCCAAAATGAGCTTTATATAGCACAGACATTTTTTTTCAAATTCTAATTCTGAAACTAGCTTGTGACTTTGATAGTTTCTCTGAATTTCATTTTTCTTATTAAAAATGATAATAAGTTTAACACCAACATCAAGAGGTAGAGTGAAGCATGGCATAAATCCTATTTGCATATGCCACTATAGTGTATTACTTGTAATAGCTGCTTAATTCAGCAGTAATTTAAAGTTCTATTATCTTATCCTCATTAATAGCTCCTGGCACCTTAGAATATGCTTTCTACATTTTGGCAATTTGCCCATTAGCCATGGATCGTGCCATGATAAAAACCAGAAAATTTGAATTCGTAGCCTCTTTTGTGTATAAGAATGGAAATATCCTGAAGACATCAGAACCTCAGCTAAGCTGCAGAAAGTTGTGCTGCCAGGTGTGGAGGTGTTTGACTAAAGCAATAAGCAAAATGAAATCAATAGTCAAATCTTTAATAGCTTAATGTCATATGAGCAAAATACAAAACAGAGAGAGTGCTAACATTTCCCCCTCCTGTCCTTCCATTTCCCTCCATGAAATGGCATACCTGTAAATATTCCCATGGATAACACAGATATGGGGCTCATCTCACTATTGACTGAGTCCCAACAAAAGGTACCTGGAGTTGTAATGGGGGGAGGGAGGTGGAAAGGAAGAGTTAGGAGTAAAAAGTACTGAGTGTTGACTTCAAGTGAAGAAAAGTGTCTTGGACATTTCTTTCTTCCCCTTCCATACAGAAGCAGTGCCTGAGGAGGCCTCTGAGAAAGATCCAGATAAAGAGGCCAGGAATGAAGTGGTGTTACCTCCACTTCTTTCCAACTTTCTAGTCAGGATCTTTGGGATTATTTTAATATCAAAAGTTTTACTGTATAGCAATGATGGTTACCTATATGAAAATTTGTAGCAAGAGGAAAACTAGAACACATCTCCTGTCCTAAATCTGGATCAAACCCAGGAGAATAATTCCTTAGAGGGACATTGTCAGCTTCAAGATTTCCTAGAGAATTGGCCTTGTAAAATACAGTGTGGTTTCATAGATCTAGCCTGAGTAATTGTAATTAGGTCATCTTATTTTACACATTCTACCCTTCATGCTTTTCCAAAAATACATAATTCAATCACTCTCTAAGGAGTTACATAACTTGCTAACAGAAAGTTTGAGGTAAAGCATTGAGCTTTTTAATTAAAATCTGAAATTGCATTTTATAATAGCTTAAGGGTTTAGATGGTCTCACATATAACATTGAAATAATTTAAGTGAGAGATTTCCCGACATGAATAGACAAGTTTTCCACAAATTTTACCTCTTAATTTTTGATTTCATAAAATATTCTATTCACTAACATTGGTGTGTTTTGTACTTTATTGCTCTTGTATTCATGGTATAATTACATAAAGATTCTACTTCTGCAAGACTTTAGAAAGAGCAACAAGGAACAATTCCTTCAAATTTTTTCTACTTTCATTGTCAGTATCAGAATTTGGAAAGCAAAGAATTGAGAATTTAAAATGGAATTAGCAGCAAAGAAAAATGTCCTCTGTAGAATTTAAATCTTACCACAACTTATCACACGTTTTATTTTCTTTGTTGTTCTCACAGTTATGATAAAAAAAAAATGTGAATTGTAGCATGCATTGAAGATCAAAACTTCAGCATTTTTAAATGATGTATTAATAACTACACATCAAGGGAAACAATAGTTTAGCATCTTGCTTTTTGCATATTTATTTCATTTACAACTTCTAAAAATCCATAGTATGATATTTGTTCTCTGATAAAACACCTTGGCATTGACAAATATCACTGAGAATAAATCTAGAGTATTTTTGGACAGAAATAATGTTACATGAGAAAACTAAGGGTCTATTTTTATCTTTATTATTTCATCATGATTTCCAAATTATGACAGCTTATACAATTGAGTGTTTTATCTTTTATTAACAAAACCTAAAACTATTTGGAATGATGTTTTTATTCTTCTGCTCTTTGCTATCTTACATGTCTTCACTACATGCCTAGCTATTAATGTGCTAACATTTCCTAACTTTCCAACCAAAGCAAACTTTTTCAATAATAGCTACTCTTCTCTTTCCCACATATTTCCTGATGGCTTTACAATTATCTTTCCCTCTACTTAAATTCATTAATCAAACCTTTGGAACAGTTTTAATGAAGTGAAATTTATTAACATTTTTTTCAAATTTACAAAATAATACATACCCAACACAATATTCAAATGTTTAAATATGATAAGTAAATGAAATAAAATTATATTTGATGATAAGAAAATTATGTTCCTTTCAAAACAAAAATTATGGTGACATAAAATTATCCCACAAATTTTTATTCTTTGTTACGACTTCTGGTCATGATGGAATATCTAGTGAGAGTAATTATTTTGATGAAAACAACAATAAACTTTAAAAAAAAATAAGGAGCAAATTTTTATAAGTAGAATAATGACAAAGTGTCTATACATTAAATCCAAGAACCTGAAAATGTTACCTTGCTTGACAGCAGGAAATCTGTAGAAGTGAGTAAGGCTATGCAGTTTGAGAAAGGAGATTCCCTTTCTGGATTATCTGGTTGGTTCCAATCTGATTACATGAATCTTTCAAATCTAGAATCTTTTCTAGACTGTGTTAGAGAGATTAGGCAGAGGAGAAACAAGAGAGAAAATAGATATGCAGTGGGAAAATTTCAACCCATTGCTGTGATCTTTAAAGGGGATGAAGAGAAGATCTGAACCAAGAACTATTGGTAACACCTGAACATGCTGGAAAAGACCATTTTTCTTTTTAGACCTCTAGAGAGAAGTACAGCCCAACTGATACCTTGAGTTTAGTCCAGTGAGACCAGAGTTCTGACCCACAAAACTGTAAGATAATAAATTTGCATTGTTTAAGTCAGAATAGAGTCTGTTATAGCTGCAATAGAATACTGATATAGAATTTGATACCAGAATGTGGATGTTAATCTAATAAATACCAAAAAGTGAGGAAGTGACTTTGGAATTGGGCAGAGACTCAATGTTGAGGAACATGATAAAAAAGTCATAGATGGCACTGAATGTCTGTCTGTGCAAGTAGAAAAATCAACATTATTGTCTCCCAGTGAGGATCCAAAGAAAGTGAGGGACATTATGAAGAAACATAAATCACTGTAGATAAAATCCAAATCATCATTAAAAAATTATACAGGCAAATAAGAATGAAGCTATTAGATTAAAGGTAAATAGAATGAGTTGAGTAGGAATTCTGACAAAGCCACCTAACTGGATAGAATTGACCTCTAGAATGAACTGGAACGTAGTTGTAAAGGAATGTTGGGGTTAGAATCATTCAAAGTTCCAAAGATTATATATCAGCATCTTCCAAAATAATTATAAATAATTTTGTTACAAAAATGGTTGGTGAGGAGGCAGGTTAGAAAATAAATTTGTGGGCCTCCCTGGTGGTGCAGCGGTTAAGCGCTGCGCTGTAGCGCTGTCGACAGCGATGACACAGGTTCGACACCCGGCTGGGGAGATTCCCACATGGCTTGGCAGACCTCTCCTGCCTCGCCCGCTGCTCCCCTCAGCAGTGTATTACCGTCCATCTATCTGCCTGTTCTGCTCCCAACTCTGTCTCTGGTGAACCCTCTCGCCACCCCACACCTCTGGCCTGTGCCCCAGCTTGTATGCATAAATAAATCTAAAAAAAAAATGTGGTATTTAAAAAAAAAAAAAGAAAATAAATTTGTCTTTATATTTCCTTGTTTTGTTTTTAAAAGTCAAAAGGAAATCAGACAAACTATCTTGAGAGGAAAATATCTAAACTGGGAGGAAGGAAATCACTATCCGAAAGGTTAAATAGCAAGAGATTCTTTGGGGGGTGGAGGTGGAGAGAAAGAGCACACATTCATGAGTGAGCAGGGTAGAAGGAAGGAAGGGAGGGGTTGGGGAGGGGAGAATAGACTGAGATATAGAGAAGAGAGAAGACTGAGACATAACTGGGAGAACTGAGAGTAATGGGTCCTTGTATCCTGCTGTCCAGTGAAGATACCATGGAAGTGGGAAGACCCAAAGGAGATGACCACATGATATATCAGATCTGATGGGATTCCCAAGTCTCATGTTGGCATGCAGGTAGCAATGTAGTCATGTCCAACCTCCATATACTATATAGAAGCTTCGACAAAATCAGTGGACCTGAAGGAACAGGGAGGAGTAGAAGAATGGACATTTTATTTGCAGCCTGTGTGAAAGATGAACCAAGCAGCTGATGTCTCCAGTTCCTGAACGACCCTCCCAAGTACCTGAAATAGGTTTTACTCGGGGACAGTGGCAGCACTGTGACAACTCAACCATGACCCTTAAAGAAAATGAAATGTTCTGTCATCCTGGTAAGTTGGATGGAAATGAAAAGGAAATGAAATTGTTTTAAGGAAAAATGAAAATATCTAGCCTACGTTTCACACTTTAGTTTGTGAATGGAAATTCCTACTATCTGGACTGGTATTTAATGAGTGTTCTGTGAAAGGCATCATACTAGGAATTTCTCATAGTGTCTCATTTAGTCTTCACAGCATGCTTTTCTCTCAAGTATGGACCTTTCTTCTAAATTTCATAGTGCACAAAATAATCTCTAAAAGTCTACCCATACATTTTAACATTCCAGAGAAACTCAAGGCTTAGAAAGGACCTTCTATGAATGAGCCAAGTAGTTTTTTCTCTTGACGCCTCATTGATGACTGTGCTATATCACCTCCTAGACTGTGTGGAATTGAGCAGAAACTGATGAGGCCAGAGGGTGTTGAGAGCCCCGTGGTTCTTGACTACTTTGCAGGAAAGCACTAGTGTGGTAGTCGGTGTAGATGAGTTAGAAATGAAGCTTTATTGTAGATGATAGTACACACTTAAGAGAGTGCTGGCAAATCTCAAGGGAGGAATTTTATGACTTCAGTCTTGAGGTTGTTGATCTATATATCTATCTATCTGTAGATAGATATCTATGTAGTTGAGGGTGCAGGGGGTTTACAGATGGGATGAGACTTGATCAGTTTGTTTAGCACAAGGGGCAGGAACTTACATATTGGGGCAATAAGATTTGTCCAGTTTGCTTAACAAACTGACAGGAATTTACAGGTAAAGGTAAAAAGAGTTGACCAATTTGTTGGCCAAGGCCTACCAGACCCTAAACTACTGTTAGATAAGATAAGAGAGGTTTTTACAACTAATGAAACCTGATGTGAGATAAACTAATAGGATTGAGTAGGGTGGGCTTTGGAATGTGCATGGCTGTTTTTTAAAGAAATGCTGGATGGGGAAGTGGAAGCATGTTGTAGTCATTGTGCTAAGTTACTTCTTTACTTCAAAACTAAGAGGAAATATTTTCCTGAACAAAAAAAAAAAGAAGCATATCAAAGTGAAGGGATTTTTTTTAAAGATTTATTTATTTATTCGTGCATATAAGCTGGGGTGTAGGCCAGGGGTGTCTGGTGGTGAGAGGATTCACCAGAGACAGAGTAAGGAGCAGGACAGGCAGATTGACTGAGGTACACTGCTGAGGGGAGCAGCGGGTGAGGCAGGAGAGGTCTCCTGTGCCATGTGGGAAGTTCCCTGGCTGGGGATGGAACTCGTGATGCAGTAGCTGCCAATAGCTTCAAAGTGCTGCACTTAAACCATTGCACCACCAGGGAGGCCCCCAAAGTGAAGGGATTTTTTAAGAAGATGATTTCTTGCTTAAAAGGGTTGATAGGGAAGAAAGAATTAGAATGTATCTCATACACTGCATTATGTTTGATCTTTTCAAATCTTCAGACCAAATTATTCTATAGTGGAGAATGACTGAGACATTATTTCCCCAGACTTGCTCTGAGGGACATCTTTTCTACAAATGTCAATAGACATAACAAAAAAAAAACATACCCAGGTCAGCATGAGTTTATGAAAAGTGAGTATAACAAGGCTATGCTATGTGTATGCAGCACCTGGGAGAGAGAAGGGAGGTTCTTTTTGTAGAATTCACAAAGCCTTCAGTAACTGCAGGAATTCTCAGAGGTTTTAATTAATATTTCAGTGGAAATCTCTTAGGAGAGCTATGATTTGGAACATTTAAAAATATATTTTAAATCATAAATTATAAGAGTCATGAAAGTATTTATAGTATCAACTTTTGTATGTTTATCTGCACATCCACATACATATGTGCATGTATATGTCTGTATACATAACTTGACTGATTATTTGCTAGGTACCTCAAGAGAACTATTTTAATGGAAGGTCTTGTCAAAACATTGATTTATAAATAGAACAGTCCTAGCCAGAATCAGTCCTGCTGCCTCCAGAGGAGTCTTTATTGGGCATGTCTAATCCTTTCACTTTGCTCCTTATCCATAAAGAGTACTGCCTTGGGTAAAAAACACCTACGTTCCAACCTGATCTTACCTTTGAATCTTAAGAAAAAAATTGAACTTTTAACAATAATGCATAGACAATCACTCTAATGACAATCATAACTTGAAATTCTTTTGTGTGGTATTTTTGCATTTCTGACCGTAGGCAAGTCAGTTAATCTTTCTGCTGCTCAGTTTGGCCTTCTGAAAGTGAGAATCCTGAGTAAGAACAACCTAAAAACTCCCTTTACATATATAATTCTCATACTTTATAAAGTATGAGAAGCTTAGAAATATTTTAAACTATACTAGATTGGCAGTCTTTTTAGTAGCCTCAGGATTTTGTTGTCAGTAAATTAGCTTCCATGGTAAATATTTCCAAATATTTTGGGAGTCTTGTTTGTAACTCTTCTCAACTAATTAAAAAGATGGATATAAGATAATAAAAACAGCTGACATAGTGCCCAAAGCCTTATATTCAATTAACCCCAAGTCCTTTTTCAAGAAATAATACAGGAAGGCTTTAAAAATGCTATTATTTGTGAAAAATATACATATTTTTCTTTCAGTTTAGAAATGCGGACTTAATTCACCTTTCCCCACCCTCTACATTTTCAATCTCCATTCTCTAGCAAATGGCAGGCGTCTTGCCTAAGATCTATTAGCATTGCCCCGTGATACTTTCTTGAGGTCAATATTTTCTCTTTGTGCACACACTTACTAATCTATGAAAGTATATTTCTTGAGAAGAATATCTAAAAGGGAATATAGGGATGTGGATCAATAAGACCATAGCTTTAAAAAGATACTAGTGGAAAACCACAGAAAATGTCAATGTGAAAACCCTTATCAGTTATACAAGATGCTGTTAAGGCATAAGGTTTGCCTTGGGGTCCTCTGAACCAGTTATTCATTAACTGACAGAAAATGCCTGACCCAAGAGATATTATTATTTCAAAGTTGGTCTTTTTTTTTTTCACCCAAATCTACAATATCTCTATTTCACCGGAGTCTATATGACTCCAGTGAAATCTTTTTATTGTGACCGTACATTTTCCAGAAAGTAATAAATTGTGTCCAGCAGGAAAAATTGGAATTTATTTCAAAAGTTGTCTGAGATTACAGTCTTATTAGAAGTTCATGAATTTGAAAAATGTTAACTAAGCAAAGTGTGACAACTCCTTCATTATGCAGCAGCTCACATCAAGCTAGCTAAGACCACTCTTTCTGCAACTATTTTTATTCAGAAAAATACCAATGAATTTTTTATTTACTGAATACCACATTATTGTTCCTAAGTGTGTTTGGTTGGTATCCTTTTTGGTTCATAAAGTATCAAGTTTTACCAAAGTCCGATTAATGACTAAAAAGAATAGAAACCAATGAAATGTAATCAAGTTTACTCACAGTTTTCTTTTTCTGTATTCACAGTTACTCCTTATACACAACGTTCAAAAAGTAGTGCTCTAGCTCTCTCAAATCCTCTATATCAGTGCTTAACCTTTGGTTCAACTGACTACAGAAGGATGATATTTGGTCGTACTTAGAAACTGGTCCCTAACCTGGAAAAACATTAATATCGACAATTATTTTCTATTGAAAAAATGTCTAAAGCAATACTGTAACTGACAATAGCACACTGTGTAACCCTGCTTTTTAAATTTCTCTCCAGCTTTGCTCTCTAAGTCCAATTTTGAGCAACAGGTAATTTATTAGTTAAAGAAAGTACACATGCAATCCAAGCTGTAAAGAAAAGTGATTTATGTTTTCTTATTGCTATGTACTGGAACAAAATCATGTGTGCTGTATTCTACAACTTCTTAGGACACTGCTTTCTCAGGGAAGAGGTGGATTCTATACCTGACAGCTTGTGCCTCCTTGCTATGTCTTTGTAACGCTGACTGTGTATTTGTAATTGCTCCCTTGCTTTTCTCTTTAGAATTCAATTAGACATTTTTTGGTATGGCTTGAATAACACCAAAAAAATCACACATTTTCTGGATTCTGGATGAATGGCAAACAAAAATACTTAACACAAAAAAGAGAGAAGACAGTGTTTACCTTTAAAAAATACTGCTATGAAAACACAAGACTTGACTTCATAGGTCTCCTGTATGGACTTGAAGAAGGAATAGGCACATAGCAATGGTTTCACCAAAGACTGCATTTCCCAATAGGAGCAATTCACAGTACACTTTGAGATATCAGTGTTTTAGAATTCAAAATACAGAAAATATTCACAAAATATAGTGAAGTAAATTATCTTTTATTGGGCACATGTGCCTTAGCCTCATTGTTTTAACTTCAATACGTAGAATTGTCTTCTATGGGTCATATATTTTTGAAACATTAATCTGTCAAACTTTTGTCAGTGAAACTAAATTGTCAGAAACATGTTTTAGTGTCATTAATAAGATGTAAGAACATCGAGCAGTTATCAGTACAGGTTAGCTTCCCCGAAGTGGTAAGATGAATGGATACGTTGCTTACTTCTGGGGCAGAAGGAATGAATAAATCTATAGTCAAGAGGAGTTAAAACAATATGAAATATATAACATTTTTGGAAAATGGTGGGATATATAAAATATATAATATAAATATATAATAAATATATAATATATATAGTAAATACATACAAATATATATAAATATATATATAAATATATATAAATATATATAATAAATATATATAAATAAATATAATATATATAATAAATATATAATATAAAAATGGTGGGATATATAAGCCTAAGTAATAAGATGGGATGGATCCAACCAAACTGGTATTCACTATATAGAATGTGGCAGTATTATAGCAACAGAGATATTTCATATATAATTTACATTTTAAAATCTATAGCTCATTTAAAACATTTCATGTGAAAGTGCTTATAAAGCTATAGATTAAAATTACAACAAAAATTGCTTTATTTGCATATTTATGGGGGGGGTATCCAGTAGACAAAGCATGGATCTAAGAAGAGTGATTCAAGACCCATGGAGGACCTACAAGGCTCACCTCCTACCCTGCCTCTGTCTCCACCAGTGCCTCCTCAGCCTTCTTCCCCTGAAATTTATTCTATCTTCTTTGTCCTCTCACAATCCTTCTATCTGAAGAATTAGGATTTCCCCATATCACCTGTCTGGGATCATTTTAAAGGTGCATCTTAATAGCAAAATTGGTAATGTATACTTTCATTTTTTCTTTCTTTGCCTGAAAAAGGAAGACAATTTCTGAGTGACTCACACCTGTCAATTTCCTCTTGTTGCCAAAAGACTGATGCAGCTTTCCCTATCTAACTACCCCAGGACAGAATCAGAAGAGACAAATTGAAAAATTCACTGAAAAAAAAAGTGTTCTATATTCTAACTTACGCCCAAAGTGATTCTCCCTTACATTCTGGCCACCTTTACCTTTAACAGATAATCAGGTTCTGGACACAGTTTGCAGAACCTATTGTGACTCTATATTAAAGTTAAGAGGAAGTTCACCTGAATGAATCACACTCTGTGTCAATCAATATTCATAGATGTGTCTTCACAATGAATTATGTCATTTAATTTTATATCTGTGCACCCTTGGTTGCTCTGTAGAAATTCTGCAAGACTTCCTCCAAACTGACATTTTACTTTGTCACACCCCTACCTCAGAGACAATGTAACTTCTCACATTTCAAATCAGATCACCCCATTTCCATTAGCAAAGTCTTTTTAAGGTAAAGTTGGCAGAGAACACAAAAGTGATAAGGTATAATGCAATCAAAATGTAGTTCCATTTTAAAATTCTATTTCCAAGTCATTTTGGCAAATCCAGAAAACTGTAAGTTCTTTCAGGAGAGGCACCATTTGTATATTTTTGTGTGCTATGCAGTCATTACTGTTGGCTGACTAGTGCATTTATAGCTACTTCAGGCTGAAACCTCATGTATGTTAGCAGCACTAGATCCAGAATTTATATTCTAGGACACTATAGAATAATTGACAGGAAGTATGAACCTAATATAGATGCCCACTTTTTTTATAGAGGACTAAAGAGGCTTAGGGATATGTAACTTGACAAAGATGGCACAGTCCTACTGTGTGTTAAAGCATACATTAAGCCATGTCAGAATGATTTGATACCTCTGCTATACACAACCACAACGGGGGAAAAATCTTGCAAACAATAATTTACATGATCTAGAAATAAACTTTCATCTTTTCAAAGTCAATGTCATTCTGAAATTTCTGCAATTCACTGCTAAACCCAATATTAATACTTTCTGAGTTCAAGATCTTACTTTTTCTAACAATAGTAATAATAATAATAGACCATTTTCCAGATACCACTCTACACGATTTACATATATTAACTTATTTAAAATTTTCAGTAACTTTATTGTACTTGTTTTACAGATGAGTGAAATGAAATTCATAAACTTTAAATAAACTCTCAAGGATCAATAAGCTGTTCAGTTGCAAAACTAGGATTTAAATTCAGTTAGTCTAGCTTCAGAACATATAATCTGAAGAACCTGAAATCTCTGTACTCAAATCTGGACTTCTTTTTTCAGAATATCAGAATAAAGATAATTTCATATTGAAGAAAAATTACTGTTAATAAATACTTAAAGAAGCAACCCAGCATAAAATTAAAAACAGATCTTAGAGACTGACCATTTAGACATTAACTTTACCAAGAAAAAATGTCTTCCATACAATACGTGGAAG
This sequence comes from Scalopus aquaticus, assembly GCA_004024925.1. NCBI lineage: Eukaryota > Metazoa > Chordata > Mammalia > Eulipotyphla > Talpidae > Scalopus > Scalopus aquaticus. The sequence continues at coordinate 65,141 of PVIJ01007687.1, forward strand.
TTTGACTATGCATTTTTGGTCCCATAAATTAGTATTACTTTACTTTTTCTAGAATTCTTGTGTAATTATACAGATAAAATTATTAGAGCTTGTGGATCCCTTCATATTTCTTGCAGTTCATTAAGATACAAATTTTACTCTGCAAATGGCTAATATTTACTTTGCTATGATCCTTCTGAGAAAAAAAAATATTCTTTTGCTTCCAACTTGACAGATAGGATAATGGCATAATAGGACATAACACATAGAATGCGACAAGCGTCAGAGATGCAGTAATTTGTAATTTGAAATAGTGGGAATTGCATCCAAAGAGTTTATATAGTTTTATTTGCTAAACATATTATAGTGGTAGATGTGTCCACCAGATAACTGGTGTGTCAACTCTTAGGCAAAAGTTTCTTTGATTTTTTTTTTATGTGCATTTGTTTGTTTATGTTTCTAGTTGAAGCTGGCATTGATTGTCTGTTACCACGTTTTAGAATTAATACAGTCAAACTGGGAAGAAATAGGGAAAGTACTTAGAAAAGTCCAAACACACAGGCTCAAGGGCCGTTGTGACAATACACCTCATGTGTCCTGAGTGCTCCCAGGGATCCTGACACTTCTCTTGTGCTTTCAAGTATTAATTTATTCAATTCTTCCAATTATCTCTGAAGGAGAAAATTATCCTGTTTTGCAGACAAGAAGCCAAAACACAGAGTTTAGGAAATACTTGTTTAAAGAAAGTCACAGAATAAGTTGTATAGTTGGAATTTGAAACCAAGTAATTGGTGTCTAGAATCTGCTTTTAACCATCATGCATTATAGCTCTTAATATCTAAAGTATGAGGTCAACAGGAATCTAAAACATAATTAAGAAAAGAATCTGGAGCAGAATGCCGCTCTATTATTGGCGCTCTTTTTTTTTTTGTTTTGTTTTAGTAACAGTTTCTTTTGCAGTACAGAAGCTTTGTGGTTTGACATGTTCCCAATTGTTGATATTATATTCTCCTTTGTTCTCCTCGTTGTTGGAGATGAACCTACAAAAGGCATTGCTGAATCCTATGTTGTGAAGTATTTTGCCTATATTTCCTTTTATGTATTTTATATTTTCAGGTCTTACACCCAAGTATTTTATTCATTTTGAGTTGATTTTTGTGTCCTCTGTGGTATAGTGGTCTAATTTCATTCTTCTGCATGTGTCTGTCCAGTTTTTCTCATATCACTTATTTAAGAGGATTTTTTTGGATTCTTGATCTTAAATGAACTATTCACATAGATGTGGGCTTGTTTCTGAGCTTAAAATATGAAAATCACCAGTAGAGATGTTGTGTTAAATCCTTGTTTCAAAGAAGAAATAAAATAGACAGGGTTTATGGTGGTAAAAGTTCAAATAAATGTAAAATTATCTCTGAAGATTGTTTTCAATAATGTTTGTATTGTACATATGTTACCGGAACCAAGCTGCCTTAGCAGCTTGGGTGCCTGCAGGAGTGGTGGGGCCTCTTTTCCCGCTGCTCCGGAGTCAGTTATAGCAGTTGCTCCTGCCCAGTAACTGCTGTTTATTGTATGGTCCAATCAGCTGCTAGGAGTTGATGGGTCGGTCCAATCAGCTCCAGGATTGAACATGGTCCAATCAGACTTATGGATGGTACTCTGGGAGAGGAAAGACGACGGTTCCAGACTCCGAAGAGGAAAAGAGGAAAACGAACAGAAAAGATTGAACCGAAGGGGTTGGGGGAAGATTGAACCGAACAGGAGAAGACACGACACGACCAGCCCCCAGGAGAAGAAAGACGACGGTTCCAGACTCCAAAGAGAGAAGAGAGAAGTCAGTTGCTGGCCTCTGAGAAGAGAAGAAAGAAGAGAAGAAGCACCAGCAGCCGCCCTCCGAGGAGGAAGAGAAGCCGAAGGACTCTGCAGAGACTGGGCCTCCGGTCCTGTCTCTGACGTAGCCTGAAAGGAGCCCCTGAGGCCTGCGCCTGGTGTCTCAGAGGCCTGTTTGTTGGCCTAACCCAGCACCTCCCAAGGAGCTGCCGTCCCTGCTGCGTTCTGGGTGAGGCGGCCGCCACCCCCGTTTGTACAATAAACCCCATGTTTACTGTTGTTGTTCCTCTAGCCTGAAGTCTCCTGCAATTGTGCGCGCGGGTGAGAACCCACAGGCAGTGACCTGTCCTCTCATCAGGCACTGTCCTTTGTTGTATTTGGCCTTTTGGCCTTGTGGGGCATTTTGGTGGCTCTTGCCACAGAGCCTGGGCATTTGAGGCCCGTTCTGCCCAATTTCAGTTGGCGACCACGAAGGGACTTGACACCCCTTCTGCCCGATTTCACATACATTAATTATAGATAGCATACTCTACTGTGTGTATCCTGCTTAACTCAACATTAAGAAAATTCCACCATCTAGGAGCTTTCCACCTTGAAATCAGAAATGTAATCAGAGTTCAACGAATCAATATGGTTATCCTATCAATATCATCAATTCTTTAGGGTAAAATGGTAATGGAGTCTGTTTCTCTAAATAGTTTGAAATCATAGTCAAAACACAAGAATTTTATATGAGTTTTGTCTTACCAGCATCTAATTGTAAATGCCCTTAAGCCTGAGCTGAATACATGCTTTTAAGAAAACTCAAGAAATGAAATTTTTATCAAATTATTTCCTATGCACACAACCATAGAATATTAGTATTTCAAAATTTATATTATGTATACATGAAGTACATTTTGATATGCAACATGATTATTAGATTTTAAAATGCTGTTATTTCTACCATGTACTACTATTTTACATGTACTACTATTTTAGAGAAGCAGATGTGTAGCACAATGCATAAAGAAACCATATATTTAGGATTTTTTAAAAAAGGTCCAGTCTTAGTACATGCACTGTCAGATTTTAAGTACTCTAGTTAACTGACTGAGCAAATACAATCTTTCCAATAGTCTTTTCACAGGAAAGATTGATAATTCAAATAACCAAATATGGGATTGTTACAAAAAATTATAGCTTATTTCATTGCATTAGTGATACTATTCAAAAATATAGAATTTGTATTATTATTTGCAGTTTATTCAGCAGTTCAATGGTTATTTTTTTAATTCAGTGACTATTGTACCAAAAGTTTGCAAAGATAAATTAGACCTGTTCCATAATACAAAGGTCAGTTTCTTAATTATATGTAGTATCAATGAAAATAGTTCTCTCATTCCAGAATTTTACACATTTATTTATATTTCTGTCTTTTATGGAATCTCTGTAACACCATGTTTTCTTCTCTTTTGAATCCCTAGTGACAAACTCTCAGCTCAGCACAGAGGGAGTCAAGGTTTGATTTGGTTAAGGAAACAGACACAAGGGTGTAAGAATACACCCTTGTTTAAAGAGCAAAAGTATTTTCCCTAAACGTGTGGAAGTGAAACAGCAGACATCCCAAAAGGTGAGTCAAGCAGAAACCATCTTGATAATATCCAAATAAAATATATTGGTAAGATTCTAAGAATTTTTTTTTTAAGATTTATTTATTTATACATACAAACTGGGGTACAGGCCAGAGGCGTGGGGCGGTGAGAGGGTTCACCAGAGACAGAGCAGGGAGCAGAACAGGCAGATCAGAAATACACTGCTGAGGGGAGCAGCGGGCAAGGCAGGAGAGGTCTGCCGCACCATGTGGGATTCTCCCCGGCTGGGCATCGAACTCGCATCGCTGCTGCTGACAGCTCCACAGCGCAGTGCTTAACTGCTGCGCCACCAGGGAGTCCCCAGATTCTAAGAATATTTTAAGAATTCTGTTTGGTATCACAAAATATTTTTCTAACAGAAGATGCTAATTATGCTGTAAAAGTAACTATTGTTTAGTGAAAAATATCTAATTCTCTTGGTTATTTCCCAGTTCTAAGAGAACATTCTTCCTTTTGTTCAAATGAAGAAGGTGATTCTCTTTCTTAAGGCAGGTGTGATTAGGAAATAGAAGTGATTCTCTTTTCAAACATCTTTAGTATCAATTCAGAACACTTTTTTCCTGAAACTTTGTCTTTCCACAGTACTTTGGAATAACACTTATAGCTGCTTAAATCTCCCTCATCCTAAGAAGAATATGTGTCCCCTTGACTCCCTAGTAATGCAAATGCTGCCCAGCTCTTGCTTTATTTTATAACAGCTTCTTAAGAGTTACTCTAAAATGTTCTTCCTCCACTTTTTCTCTTCCCACTTACTTTCCAATTTACTCTATCTCAGACCCTTATTCATCTGGTCATAGTGCTTTACTTAAAATCACTAGCTTTCTCTTTGTCATCAAAAAGATACGTCTTAGATATTTTATGACTTCCTAGCATAATTTTACCTGATTTCTCCCTCTTGGAAATACTCTATTTCTTTTAAATATTCTGGTTTTAATTTCTTCTTCTCTATTTTCCCGTTAAAGGTTGAAGTTGCTCAGGAGCCCCTGAGAGGATAGTGTTGACATTTACATAGAAGGGAAAATGAAAAGAAACACATTTGCTAGTGATAATAAAAAGTTCAGTTTTGGACATGAAAAATTTTATGATATCTCAAATATCTCCAAGTAGAATGGTAAATAGAGAGTTGGATATACAAACGAAAGAATTCCACTTGTTTTCCACATGTTTGAAAAATACTTTTCAAGTCTTATTTTCCTAAATTGTATATTGTTCCAGCTGGATTATTTTAAGGATTAAAGATAATACACTTGCAAGTACCAAAATATGCCAACACAAAGTAAGTGGTTTTCCCTCTGATCAAAATGCAGCCTTTTTCATATGATTTTTTGGAGCCAAATGAAGCATGAGGACATTTCTACAAATTCAGAAATACCAAAATATGAAGTTACTAACAGTGTAACTTATAAGGTCTCAGTACATCCAATTTGTTTTTCATATTAGCATTCTTTTGAAAAATAAAAATCACCTTAGACATGTAAAAGGAATATAAGATCTATTTTTTAGGCACTTTGTGTAATGAAAGGCTCAACAAACAGAAAAACATTTATTTCAGAAAACATTTAGTTCATGTACCTTACTCTAATTTTCAAGTCAATTGAAAATTCTATTTCTTAATCATTAATTGGACAAAAGTGTTATGACTACCCAAGAATTATTTATAGTATTAATTTCCTAGGAGATGCTTTATAAGTGGAATCATTTTCCCTCTGAAGAAAGAGATGTGGACAGCTAAGAATGATGACAACTTCTCACTTGTAGAAATGGATGTAGTCCAATGCTGTGAATATAATTTTTCCTTGTATAATCTGGTTCCAGTTTGATTAGATGTTTGATAAAGGAAGCAAAGCAAGCAGAATGTCTTCTCTGATAAATCCACGTTTTTATTATAGATCTATCATCAGTTCTCTTCACTCTGTAAACCTTGGCAGTGTCAGCTGCTCTAAGCCTTGAATACTCATGAGACATTGGATTCCATTTAGACTATTACCTTTCAGCACTATACCCTTATCAGCATAATGGAGAAAATGAAAAAAGTGATCCCTTTGTGATATCTATCACATCAATGATCATAAAAAGTAAGAAAGAAAAATGACATGTTCATTTAATTAAGCTTATACATTCAGTTCCAAAAGTCAGAGAGAAGAAAGAGATCAAGAGCAAGATGGTTATGTCTGAGTTAAAACAAACAAACCGACACCCCCCAAAAAAAAAATAAAATGTGACTACAGTCATAGTAACTTACTGGTGTTTAACAACTTCCTTGATGGAGATCAAAATGAGTAATTCAAAGATATTTTCAACCCCCCTTCCCCACCCCGCCCCATAACTTTGGCCTATACCCCAGCTCTTGTATGCATAAATAAATAAATCTTTAAAAAAATAAAATTAAAACAATGATACAATTTTTAAAATACCCTCCAAATGAAATAGCTTACCAAAGCAGAATGTTAAAATACCTTTGTGCAAGCATCTTGCAATGTGACAAACAAGCATACACACAAATGATTTCCTATCATCGATATTGTAGGACAAAGATTGTTTTAATGCTAGTATTTGAAATATCTGGTATATTTGTGTTGTAAAGCTATATTATAATTTAATATTGATTAATATAATTATTCAATATTAATTATTAATTATTAATTGATTATTTAATGTTGATTGATATAATTAAATATTGATTAACTTGGCAATTAAATTCCTTTCCCTAATGCTTCCATTTGCTATACATTATACTTATTTATTTTACAGATCTTTCTAAAAGAAATGTTTAACACCCTTATCTGGATCAAAAGATTTCTTCTAAAAAACAAATACAGCTCCAGATTTGCAGGGAGGGTGGGGGGGGTTGTTCACTTTAAGGTAAATTATTTTTACCAATGAAGACCCTTGCATTTATATCAGATTTTTCTTTTCAATCACACAGTGTAGCTTAAGGTTAGAATTTGAAAAAGACACACAGGGTTTCCATACCACTATATCACTTGTTGGCTGTGTGACTTTGGGTAAATCGGAGAATTCTCAATCACCATTGCTCTTATCTGCTAAATTAAGGATAATATTATATACCTATAGGCTTATCCTTAGAATTACATGTGATGACTCATATAAAGGCTCTAATAGGGTGTCTTCCTCAGTTTGACTCCAGTATGGAAATGCCCAAGTAGAAAAGTGAGAATAATTATTCAGAAGTTTGTCCTTAAGAATCCTTGAGAAACATCTAAATTAATAACAAAACAAAGGAGGAAGTGAGAATATGTATGTTGGGGAGTGTTATATGGGATGGAGAGATGGTGAGTAACAAGGAATTTGAACCTTGTCATAATCAGTAACACTAGCATTCAGAGGCAAAGGAACTCAAGTTCTTGAGATGTGTTTCTCTTAACTAATGAGATATTTCAAAGCAAATTATTTTGCTAATTTCTGTTACAATCTTGTCCTATTTTGTAGTACATTTACTGAAGTATAAGGGATGACAAGCTTCCGTTGACAGATTTTAATTAGTTCCATATGTGATACTTTTTCTACCATGTTGTCCTGAAATTTTCCTTTTTGTATGGAAAAAAAGCCACTTACATCATTTTAATTATTTACCTGTATCAATTTTGATATTCCCCAAACAGATGGCTTTGACACTGTTTTGCTTATTTATGATTCTGATGTTTTATAAGCTTTGCTCTCATATGTATTGGTTTGCTTTTGGAAATTTATATTAAAGAAAAAGTAAAAGATCCATTGTAGGTCAATTGGAGGATTTTCAGTAAACTCAATTACGGGCAATGACTGAAATGAACTAAAAATTGTCTTTCCTAAAGAAAGAAGGAATTTTGTCCTCTGATTTCTGACAGAAAAGTGCTTGTACGGCTCTTTAAAAATGAACAAGGTTATGGTATTGTCTTTGGGGGGGGGTGCGGGGAGGGAGAGGGATTTGAAAACTGGATGCAAGAGAAAGAGGCTATTTGGTTTGAGATCCGTTCAGTTTCCACAGCTGCACTAAGCCAAATGCCAGTTTGGACAAAGATAAATCATTTTGTATAGGCAGATGAAGAATTTACCTGGCAGAAATGATTTATTTCTAAGATGGATACCTCCTCTATTCTCACAGATGAGTTTGCTAACTGCTGCTTCTTGAGAAACAAGCAGAGCTATTTCCTTCTTTTCCTCTTCCTCTTTCTCCTTGATCCCAATCAGTCTTGGTCCTACCAAAAAGCTGCAAATGAGGCCTGCAGGAAAGTCTACAGCCAACGCTATCCTAGAGATCTCATGATGCCTTCTGGTCTCTGAGATGCAAGAACTCTGCTGGGATGACTGGGGCTGACCATGGTGCTAGGGGCACTTCTTGTTCCAAGACCTCTTTGCTTTGGGTTTCTACCAATGCTCCTGATCAGGGAGAATCAAATGGGAGTTTAGATCTCATTGAACACTTAACAGGGTGGCTGCCTCAGCTTCATCTCTTGGGACAGGTATCTTCATTTTTTTCTCTATTTATTTGCATCCAGAAGGACAAGCTTCTTGCTTCACCATCTTTTCCAAAGACATTGTATCAAAAGTGGAGGTCTACTTTCCTTTAGTTTATTTTTATCTAAAGTCATAAAAAATTGACTGCTATATCTTGCTTATCATGAAAATGATTAATAAATAATTAAGATTTCAATAGACTCCCAGTAGACTGAGAAGAAATTTTGTTTCTGAATGACATTGTCAGAATTTTAAATTCTTAAACAAACTATGCAGTAAAATAGATATTGCTTATTCCTTTGACAATAAACACAAATATTCCTATATATTAAAATCACAATCTCAAATACCAGATATATTAAGATACCCAGGTAGCATAATATTATTTAAGATTTATTGAAAAAATCATTACTTTAATTTTTGTTAATATTTCCTCCATTATATTAAGATATGAGCATACTTCAAAATATGTTTCCTTCTAAGTGAATAACAACCACCAAAAGGATAATCCATTAAATAAAGGACATAGGTGATTAAACATATCTCACAGTCATTTCCCAAGCCTCTATAGTTACATAAGCTAAAGTTAGAAAATAAGTTTTGAGTCTTGGAGGTCATTTTACTGACTCTATTATTTTTCAATCTCATATGATATAATCACAAATTAAATACCTTTAGTGAAATCTTTATTAAATAAATTGCATTTATGTGTAATTACATATATGTAATTGCTATTACTTTTAGAAAATAATTTCTGAGTTCTAAGTTCATCAAACAGGTATCAAACATTTCCATCTTAACTTCAAATTTTTTTAAAGGGGGAAATGAAAACTTGGTCTTGTTGAAATTGAGATGAAATAGTAATCAATAAATAAACTTTTTGTAATTCATAATAACATGATTTGAGTTGTCTCCCTATCAAGTTGCAGGAATAGTAATTGTAAGAGAGGCCAGGGAGAGGTCAGGGAGAACAGGAGAAGGAGCAGTGGTTATGTGTGCACATTCTAGGGCATATGGTCTATCGCCAAATTCCAAATCGACTTGATAACTGTGGAAATATGAACAGGCTATTTAGCTTATCTATACCTGTTTCCTTGATTGTAACATGGAGCTAAGTGTCCCTACTCACAAAATAGCTTGAGTTCAATGAGCTAATTTGTTGAAAGCATTCTGAACAGTTCAAGTATATAAGTAAGCACTGAATAGATTTTGATAATTGCTGCTGCCACCAAAACCACTATCCGAATGTATTTAGGCCTCTTTCCATTTTCAATGCCTGGTATTGTGTGCTAAATTCAGGCTCTAGTCCTGGTGCTGAGGAAGGGTAAATTAACATAAATTGTTTCTGATTCCTCTAGGTGACATAGAAGGTATTTCAGTAAGTATTCAGATCCGAAGTTTGATGTTCATTCAAAACTTTATGTTCCTTTCATTCACTTTTTCAATTTCTATTTCAAAATCTAGTCCTTGATCACCCATCATGCACTGCATCATTCCTTGAGAAGTAGATGTGCCTAGTGACTTTCTGATTCACCCACTGGTCAAATGCAATTCAGGAGTATTCCTAAAGCATTGATACTATATGGAATTTCTTGGCTCAGAAACTTTAAGTCATTGCTTTCCTCTGTAGTGACATTACAAACCTCTGTCCCCTGAAATTAAGACATAGTATCTAAAGAGGGGCACTGCAGAAAACACTACATTGTAGGGCCTCCCTGGTGGCATGGGGGTTAAACTCAGTACTATCACCACAATAGCCTGAGTTTGACCCCTTGCCAGGGAACTATTCCACATAAGGCACACCAGAACTCTCCTGTCTCATCCATTGCTCCCCTTAGGAGTGTATTTAAGTAATCCACCTGTTCTGCTCCCTACTCTGTCTCTGGTGAATCCTCTCACCCCCCGCATCTCTGGCCTACACCTCAGTTCTTCTACACATAAGTATATAAATAAACCTTTAAGAAAGAAAAAGAAAACTCTATATTGTAAAATAAATATCAGAGAATTGATTCAGAAATTTTCTATATTCAAACCTAAACTCTAGAAATTTGGGTTCAGGACTTATTGATTTAATGTAAAAATGCAGCATCAGAAGATTTTCCTATAATTTCCTCTAGTCAAGAGTCAGGTTCAGAGGCAAGCAGGCTAAAGAATTGAAGTGAGTGTAGGAAAATAATTGCATCCGGTTAGAGAATCTCAAAAAAGTGGAAACTAAGTGAACTGTAAGATATGAATTACAGAAAGTCAAAAAAGAGAACAGCATTGCTTATTACATTGTTCCTGTTAATCTTTACTCGAACTCTCTAAGATACACTGAGAACGTGGTAGTGAATCAATATCAGGAATAGGGATAATTTCAAGTTATTTACTCTAGGATTAAAGTAAATCTTGGCAAGTGATATGTTGCCCTTTTCCCATAGTCTGTAGAATCTCATTAAAACTATCTTCTTTGTAAATAGAAAACTGTATTACATTATAATTTCTGTTGTGTATATTGTCAAAATTGGGGTTCAGTCTGCACTGTGGCAGAGCAGATCTTGGGACCATAAAGCTCTTGCAGATGAACCAGTTATGGTCAAAAACTAGACAGTGATCCTATAGAGGGTAAAAAGCAACTCCAAAAGGACCAGGAGAAAGCAAATTTAAAAGAGCTGGTTAGTAAATCCAATAATCCCATTTCTGGGTATGTATCTAAAGGAAATAAAAACCTTGAAGATTTAATTTTTCTTGAAGATAATAAATCATGTAAGGAGTGCATGGAGAGCATATTACAACCATAAGAATTACCTGGAGTGCATCTTAAAAAGGCTGATGCCCCAACCAACATGGATTCCCAGGTTCATTGATGCATTATTCACAACCAACAAATGGTTATTGTGTATGTCTATAGATGACTAGTTAATTTATATTCATATATGCATATGACTGCATAAAGGAAATGCAGGGGCTAATCATCTCTCTCTCTCTCTCTCTCTGTGTATATATATATATATATATATATATATTCATTTATCTGTGGCTATGTATGAATACTGTTCAGTCATGGAAGGGAAAGAAATCCTGTCATTTGCGATTTCATGGATGAACCTTGAGCTTATTATGCTCGATGAAATATGTCAGACAGAGAAAGACAGATTCTTTATGATCTTGCCTATATGTGAAATCTAAAACTGTTGAACTGATAGAAACAGAGAGTAAAATGGTGGTGTCAGTGATTGGGGGTGGGGGAAATGGAAAGATGTTGCCTAAAGATATAAACTTATGGGTCTCCCTGGTGGCTCATCGGTTAAGTGGTAGCACTATGAAGCTATCCAGAGTCACTGCAGCACGAGTTCCATACCCGGCCAGGGAGATTCCAACATGGCACAGCAGACCTCTCCTGCCTGGCCCACAGCTCCCCTCAGCAGTGTATTTCAGTTGATCTGCCTGTTCTGCTTCCCACTCTGTCTCTGGTCAATCCTCTTACTCCCAAACCCCCACATCTCTGGCCTACACCCCAGCTTGTATGCAAAAATAAATAAATCTTTGAAAAAAAAAGATACAAATTTATAAGATGAGTAAATTCTGAGGCTCTAGTGCATGGTATGGTACAAATGTTGAATACAGTTATTACTGTACTGTGTACTTGAAATTTGCTTAAAGAGTAGATCTTAAACGTTCTTACCATATACAAAAGGTGACTATGTGAAATGATGGATTAAATTAATTTTATTGTGGTAATCATTTCACAGTACCTACATATATCAAATCATCATATTGTACACCTTAAATAGGTACAATCTTACTGTCAATTACTTTTCAATAAAGTTATGGGGGACAGCTGATTTATGCAAGGTGGTTCAAAGAAAGAAGGAAATTTCTTAAAAATGAATCAGATGGTCTGATCTAGAAGATATTTTTTGTAATAAAAAGAACACAATATTTCTATCATAGAACATATAACTAAAACACTAATTACTAGGACTGAGATAAAAGTGAGGGTTTATTCACAAAGTAGAAGAAAGCAAAAATTGGGGAGGGTGTGAGCCTGTGCAAAAGGCTAAATAAAGGGTAAAAATCTAAACAAATCTACCCAGAAGTGTAATGTTAGTATTAAATACATTCATAGTAATACCAGTTAAAACAATCTGAATGAATATACCTCAAAGCAATTAAAATAAAGTCAAATTCTGAATGAAAATAACATATAGTATGCAACTCTTTGATTTGTATTTATGAATTAAATTAGATAGTATGTTAAAAGTCTTGAACTTATGCAAAACCTATGTTAAAAAGTAAAGCAAAAATTAGAATTCTTCACTAATTTTTTCCAACAAGGGGTGAACTCTACATATAACTTTAACTATTCATGTTATAATATATTTGAAACTGACTTTGTATCATTCTACGTCTTTTTTAAAAACTGGTTTTATTGAGATATAGTTGAGATACAATTAAATGCATGTAGTCATAATATACACTTTGATATATTTTTGACATTTCTATATATACACCTAGGAAACTGTCACTAAAATGAAGATAACAAGCATATCTATTCATCACCACCAAGTGTTTTCCTGTACCTTTGTAATCCTTCCCTCCTATCTAGCCCCCACATACACAAACAGTGATCTTATTTCTGAAAGCATTGATTAGTTTATATTTTGTTGTTTTAGATAAAAGCATCATATTTTGTTCTTTTTTAATTGAGCATAATTATTTTCTTTTTTTTAAAATGTTTATTTATTTATGCATACAAGCTGTGGTACATGCCAGAGGCGTGGGGCGGTGAGAGGGTTCACCAGAGACAGAGTGGAGTGCAGAACAGGCAGATCCACGGGAATACACTGCTGAGGGGAGCAGTGGCTGAGGCAGGAGAGGTCTACCTGGAGGTGTGGGAATCACCCCAGCTGGGCAACGAGTTTGTGTTGCTGCTACGACAGCTCCACAGCACAGCGCTTAACCGCTGCACCGCAAGGGAGTCCCCGAGCATAATTATTTTCAGTTACGTATTTCAAGTAGTTAATTTTCATATTTTTTCTTTCCTAAATATTGTGTTAATGTGGGGATATACTGTAATCTGTTTATCTGTTGATTCATATTTACGCTGTTCCCAGTTTTTAATGAATAAAACTGCCAAGAAGATTCATACACAACTCTACCACCTCTAGAAATCTTGTGTTTTAGAGTATAGAATAAGCTGAAGAAGGCAGAGCAAAATGATCGAAAACTGTTCAAGAGAATTGTAGAATATGCATGGCCTTTGTTCAGAGTTACACTGATATCTCTTCCCTATAACAGTTTTTTGAGTTACATCAAGGCAAATGCCCACTTTTTTATTGATTCAGGTTGAATTGTAGCTAGTAAGATTCTATGGTATAGAAAGCATATGGAAGCTAAATTTTCAGGTAGTTTGAAGTTATATTATTATTTTTACATTTCTTTATTGTCAGAGTACATTTCTAAGTTATTCTAGTAAAATTAACCATACCTCATAATTCTGCGGTATGAAATATAATCACCTCTGAATTATTTCTGACCAAACATCTAAATTTTCATGTAAAAAGAAGTCATACACATACGCTTTGATTTATTAGATTTTCTAAAAGGTTTAAAGCACATTAGGTTTGGAAACAAAATTCATTACAAATGACTTTTCAAAACAATGATAGTGGAATGACAATACGAAAACTGTATTTTCTCAGTGACTCATTAAATACCTTCTAAAGTTAAAAATCATAGAATGTAAGAACTAGTTGAAAGATTAGGTGTCACATAATCAAGGTTACTTTACAGTCATATTGATGAAGCAATTTGCTGAAAGTCATGTAAGAACAGTTGTTAGTGACTGAGTAGGTATTCAAGTCAGTTACCAATCAGATTTCTCATGCAGTCTTTTTTCCAGTGTTCCTTACTATGTCTGTTGCTATCTCAATTTTTTAATGGCTTTCAATTTGGGGAGACATACACATTTTTTTATTAATTTTTTTTAATGAAAATATATATGGGTTTTCTTAGCCAGAAGATGTCACTTTACCAAGACAAGCTGTCATCACTGTGAAAGCTATTAACTTCAGCCCATGGAAAACTTCAAAATCTATATATATTTTTTGTTTTTCCACAAGTAAAATGTTCTCTTTATTTACTCTAACTCGGATCTGCTTTTGCTGGTAGAAATAACAGCATTTTGCCTTGGATTAGCATTCTTTGAAAATGAAATAGCTCTTTGTTCCTACACAAACTTTCCTTTCTCAACCAACAAACATTTATCCATATAAATCTATTTCTATATTTTTAATAATGAAGAAATAGAATATTTAGTTTAACGCATATTGGAGCATATGTCCTGAAGTGGAGGAGACTATATGTGTTTGGGAAATCTTGTACATCCCTTATAATTTTGTTGTAGATCTAAACTGCTCTAAAAAAAAAAATTGAAATACCAAATTAAGATGAGGTTTTTTTCATGCATTAAAGGGAATACTTCTTTTGGTCTTCATCTTAGATCTATGCATTTAGTTCAACTCTGCATTTATACTATCTATTGCTGATAGTGATTCCATATTTCTATAATACTATTTTAGTTTGCATTTTCAAGAAAAGTGTGGTGGAAAATAAAAAGACAATATACTTGGTAAATCTTCCAAGTTTTTGTGATAAAAATATTTTGAAAATTTTTACATAATAAATTACTCATGCAGAAAATGGCATTGGTTGATAATGAGCATTTTTAAAAATTGTGTGCTAAAATATTGTAGAATATCTATGTGCAAATACATATAGCATTGTATGTGGTGAAGCTTGTGGATTTGACATTCTACGGAAGTCCAAATTTTCATTACTTTATGGAGAATAATTCTGATTTTAGTTTTTAATTGAATAATTGAATTTTTATAAATACACATGAACTTAAATCTAGTATTGAGTGGAGAGCTTTGGTTTTCCCTGTTAAGTCAAGCTAAGATAAAAGGAGTAATTTTATTTATTTATTTTAAATAATTTTATTGTTATTTATGTCTTTTACATTTTGTATTCCCCTTGGGTAGCCCACCACCAATTCACCTGTGATCCATCTCCATGGTCCCTTGTGTTCTTTTCTATTCCATTTTGTGCGCTTTTCCTTCCCTCCCTCCGGCTCCCCACCACCACCGCTGAGTGTCTCTCTCCTATTTGGTTTCCTTATAGTCCTGTTATAAGTGAAACCATTCAATATTTTTCTCTTTCTTTCTGGCTTATTTCACTGAGTATGATTCCCTCTAATTCCATCTATGTCGCTGCAAATTGCATGTGTTTATCTTCTTTCCATGCTGAATAGTATTCCATTGTGTATATGTACCACATCTTCTGGATCCAATCATCTATTTTTGGACATCTGGGTTGCTTCCATACCTTTGCTATTGTGAACAGTGCCGCAATGAACATACGGGTGCATGTATCCTTTCGGATTAGTGTTTTTGTGTCCTTTGG
>PVIJ01007688.1:5718-19068 GCA_004024925.1 Scalopus aquaticus
GGCGACGCGAGTTCGACGCCCGGCCAGGGAGAATCCCACGTGGCGAGGCAGACCTCTCCTGCCTTGCCCGCTGCTCCCCTCAGCAGTGTATTTCTGATCTGCCTGTTCTGCTACCCACTCTGTCTCTGGTGAACCCTCTCGCCGCCCCATGCCTCTGGCCTGTACCCCAGCTTGTATGTATAAATAAAAAAAAAAAAAATTTTGTCTTTTCTCAATGATTTTGCAGGCAAATTTCAAATATCTCAACTATGTTTTCAGATAATTTACTAGTATGTTTTAAATATATATTCAGAATGTATGTGGCCTATAAATATCAACTGAGAGTAAAATAATTATACCATAATTTGATAGGGCATATCATCAACATATAAATTGCCATTCTATGGGAAAAGTTAAGGGAAACCCATACTGTTACTGGAAAACCAACCAACATAAATAGGGCTTAGTATAAAGTTAAGGTTTGGAGCTCCTGCTTTGGTGCTTGAGAGGCACTGGGTTTGACAGAAAAGACCCTCTTGTTCCCTCAGTATGACTAAGTCTAAGACAGATTTCTATCTCACTAGAGGCCATTCCCTCATCTTACTTTTGTAGGAACATTTACTTTAGAAAACGTGCATTTATCAATTAGTTCTCTGCACACTTGAAATGGACATACATCTTTCTCTATCTTTTTGTCAGTTTTATGACTCACCAAATGTACCGTAGCACCCTATTCCCCATTCTCTGTGGGAAGGTAGGAGTCTAACCTTGACAGGTGCCAGTTAATGAACACAGATGGCCTAAACACTGAGTAGAACCTTTGCGCAATAAGAAAAACCTCAGTGTGCTCAACACATTCCATTTATCTATATCCCACCTAATGTCCTTTGGTAATTTTGCATTAGCTCAACTAGTACTTTAAACCCCCATCTTTTGTTTCAGTAGATGTGCGACTAGTCTCTCTCCTTTATTGCAATAGCCTTGAATAAAGCTTCCCATGCTTGTGTAACTGTCTAGTGTAATATTTGATTTGACAACCGACACCCAGCATAAGAAATTTGGTAACCATTAGACCAAGAACATGTTTTTTTGTTCTCTAAGCACTTACATTGTGATTGATATACTGGGAAAGTATGCACCCAGCACTAGAAAGAGAATTACATAAAATCCTCAAAAACCATGTGTAACATATTATAGTTACTTGTTAATTATTAACGAATTAAATAAAACATGAATTATCAGTGTAAGGCCTTCTGCTACATATTTGATTATTTTAGGATCTGAAGATAAAATTAACATTCTCAAAATATTCTGAAGTTAAAATAACTGGCCACTTAACTGAAAACTAATCTGGAGCTATTTTTTCTTTAGCTTGAACTTTCTTATTAGCCTACTTGGGGTTCTCCTGAATAGATCAATAAATATTAAGTCCTCACAAGTCTCCTGAGTTAATTGATAACAAGGAATATGGGAATAGTAAAAATGAGAAAAAATCAAAATTAATTACCAGCGTGTTGTTTCTTTTTGCCATATGATTTGGGTAAACATTAACTTATGATCCCAGTTTTGTTTGTTTTTCTCCAAGAGTTGTAGTCACATTAAAACACACTGAAGAACTGGATCTTGAGATATAAAATCTATGTCTATTGCAAACTGCTGTCACAGTATATCACCAGCTTTAATTTAATAGAGGTATTCAGAAAATTGAACTTCAGGAATTAGGATAGCACTTTATTGCCAAGTCTATTACTTTTTAATCTCAGCATTATGACAATAGACACTCTGAAATCTTCATATTCTCTCTAATTGCCTAAAATGGGTTATCGGCTATGATATTCAGTTGGGTATTGATGTTCTTAACTCATTCAATTTCTTCTTAACGTTCTTAAATATTAAGTATTTTCCCTCTCCTCCACTTCTCTATCTTTTTTGACAGAAAAGACTGAAATTTTCTCAATGGGATATTGCTCACTTACTGTTTCTTCAGGAAGTGTGATCTTATTACATAATGGTGCACCTGTGTTATACAAACAGTATCGTGTGTCAGATTCTTATTACCAGATAAGGACTACCTTTCTTTCCACATGTTACTATACTTAATTACTCACTGTATGATATTTTACATTCTATAAAATATTCTTTCTATACTAGAAAGAATGGAAGAAAGCACTATTTTCTCTTAGCATTATCACTTTCAAGTTCTAGATCAAATCTCTTCACAATTCATAGACTATAATGCCAGACAAAGCTACAGACACTCTTTTTAATGTTTCATTTTTTAATGCTTCATACTACATGAATAGCTCTTTTTAAATTTCCAGTTTAATGTCGTCAATGCAGACCATTCCCCAGTATAATTAAGAATTGTGTGAAATGGTCTGAGCTGATAGCTGCCATATGTTGACTGACAAGATCAGGCAGGTTCTGTAAAACAGCAAATGTATTATACTGGTTATTTTTCTTCTCGTGGTGTTGAAATTTTCAGTTGATTAAGGTCTTAAAACGTATTTTAGAATTGAATGATCAAATCTTGTCAGGTAATTTTAAACCTTTAGCGGCATAATACCATAAAAAGCATTTTAATGTATTTGATTTTACCCTATCAAAAACGAATTACTTTTGCAGTATAAATATCCCCAGCTTACTGCAGGTCCTATCTGTCGATATCACAATATGACAGCATCCAGACACTTGTTAACTGCAGAGGCAGTGCGTCTACTATTTGTCACTAAGCAACATTCAGAAACAATTTCCCCTTTTCTATTATCATGCAAAACGCGTACAGGACAAGAAATGCACACAGAGAAAATTACTCCTCTGGTGAGATATTTTGACACAAAAAATCTTTCCTCATCAAAGATGAAAAGCACCTTGTCACTCACTTCTAATTACTGCCTTATTTCTGCCAATGTCGAGAGCAGCTAGCTCCCCGCCGCGACGTCACAGAGGCATTTACCAACATGCAGAGCTGGATCTGGCCTGTGCGTGGTCTTCACCGAGCTCAGCCAGGTCTGCGTCGATCCACACTGACAGGGGTGTTTTTAATTATAACTATTAATCTTCTTTAACGTCAAAGAAAGGACAGTTTCTCTTTTCTTGCATGAATATTTGCTATTTCATCTTTAGTATCAGTGGACACCTCCCTTCCCCAGCCTTTGTCTGCCTCAGGCATAAAATTGTAATGATTATCAACATTCACAGTGCAAGAATCAATTTGAAGAGTAGTAAACTTATTAAACATTAAAATTAAGCATCTCCTGCCCTGGGATGGTGATTGATATCCATAACTGAATGAGTCGGGCAGGATTGGAGGGGTGTGAGACTTGGGCTGAGCAGATGCAAAATCATTAACTATGTGTGGAAATCACTTCCTCAAAAGAATTATAATTCCGGACACTCACTAGCAACAGATTTTCCAGGCAGGGCATTATGAAATGGAGGAAGAAAAACTAATCATTAGTGAGTAAACCAACAACAGTATGAAGGCTTCCAGTAATTCCACTTTGTATTGAAGCCAGGCTTGCATGGAGGGTCTGTTAATAATGAGGGTGGGGGGGTTCTGGGACCTCAGGGCTTTCCTCCGGCAACTTCCACTCAGGATGCTGTTTCTAAAACCTTCTATGATATCCTTTCGCCAGGCTGACCCTGACAGAAAAGATTTTTCTAAGAAAACCGTCCACAATATATTACCATAGAAAGATAAAGAAGAATCACTTACACTCTCTGAAGAGCCACTCATTGCCAATGCATGGATCTATTTTTGTTCCCTTAATTTCAAATCAATCATGCTACATTTGATGAGCTGTTACTCCCTAGTGGCACAAAGGGTTAAGTTTCAGCACTATGAAGCTATCTATCAGCAGCCACTGCAGCATGAGTTCGATCCCCTGCCAGGGAGCTTCCCACAGGGCGCAGCAGACCTCTCTGACTGCTCCCCCCAGCAGTGTACTTCAGTAGATCCACCTTTTCTGCTCCCCACTCTGTTTCTGGTGAGTCCTCTCACCGCCCCGCTCTGGCCTACAACCCAGCTCTTGCATGCATAAGCAAATAAATCCTTACAAAAAAAAAAAAAAGAAGCAACATTATTTCATTCAGCAACCCTTTATGAATGGGCTCTAATGTGTCAGCTCTTATACTAGGCACTAGGATGGCTAAAATTAATCCGTTTTCTTGAGGAACTAGAGTTGTTCCATAACAGGTCTTATTTCTTTAGAAACATACCAGATTTAGAGCTCAGATCATAATTAATTTTTGATTCCAGGAGAACACTTTATTAGAATATATGAAATGAAATTGAAAGTGATTCACAAAGTCATTGTGCCCTCAGTTTCAAAACTGGACTGACTCTTAGCTTCTAAAATGGTTTTCTTTTCTCTCAACATATTCTTTGGAGTAATACAGTAGAGAACAAAATCCATAAAATGACTGTTAAGACGTAGAGGTAGGTTTCTACTATGCCACGTTCTTTAGGTAGATGCTAGAAAATCATTTTCCCTATTAAGGTAATATTGTTCTCATCGAGTAAATATTGAATATATCTTAGGCATAATGCTAAATGTATGTATGTCTTCTCTTTCCATTTATAGAAATCCCGGATGAGAAATATAACAGTATCATACTCATTTTGCAAGTGAGATAGGAAATTGGGGTTAAGCATCAGCACTAGGAAGCAGGGCAAAGTCAGGTCAGTTTGACATCCAAGCGCACGCTCAGCTCTGGTGTAATTTAGGTCCTCACTAATGTCTCCATGCCATTTCAACTACAGTTTGCAAGGAGGTAGTGCCTCCACCTCCCCTCAAAGCTATCCTTACAAAGCTGCCAGAGTGACTATTTAAAACATAAGTCTGACCTATTCCACTGCCATCTAAAATCTCTCCACAGTGTTGTGTGGGCCTTTCAAGAGGAGAGCTCTGCGGCATGAATGCGGCCTCCGGCCTGGCTCTCTGTCCTCCTGCTCGGGGTCCTCTCGGCCAGGAAGCTCACTACCCTCCGCATACAGAGCGCACCAGGCTGGCATCGTGCTCAGTTTCAGCACGCCTGCAAAGCGCAGGTATCCTGTTTGCAAAAAACGGACAGTCCTCCTCGCATTTGAATGAAATTGTTCACAACACCTTTTTTTTTTAATATTTCAAGTTTTAATGTATTTGAACGTAAATGGATTAGATATATATTAGATATAAATAAGCCCCGGTCCATTAGGTGGGGTGAGTACCACCCAAATAGAGTCATTGAAAATGCAGGTGATTTAGGTATATTTAAACAAAATCTTTGTACTCTGATATAAACACAATTACTACTTAAAATAACAGGTATTGTTGACCTCTGTTTGCACTATTGTTTTGCAATCATCCCGGGCCGGGTTGGTTTGTTGCTGATTCGGGCAGACAAAAAATTTTAGAGCCTTGATTACCTCTAGCCTGCCTTTAGTGCTGAACCAGGAGACTGGACACAGGCTGACCAAGGGGCAGGGAGGCAGCGCCTGACCCCCCGGTCTTAGAGTGGCGCCTTCGACACCAGAGCTGAGGGGCCCCTCTTATCCCTTACTTCTTGGCCCAGGGCCCACATTTCTATATGCACACCCTCCTGCCCCCTGGCTTCTCTGCCCTGTATCTGCAGTTAGAGGTGCATGGGACCCTGCTTGTCCCCCAAGCATGCTCTCCAACACGCTAGCACATGCGGGTCACGAAACCTGGGGAGAGAGCAAGGCCGCAGGTGTTTGCTGAGATGTTAGCGGGCGGAAGGAAGAAAAAAGCCTCCCGCTCACTTCCACAGTCAGATGTCTAGGATTCAAAGCAAGATATTTAGGGGCCTCCCTGGTGGTGCAATGGGTTAAGTCTTAGCACTATGAAGCTGTCCGCAGCCACCGCAGCACCAGTTTGATCCTGGGTTGGGGAGCTTCCCACAGGGCGCAGCAGACCTCTCCTGTCTCCCCGCTGCTCCCCTCAGCAGTGGATTTCAGTGGATCCATCTGTTCTGCTCCCTACTCTGTCTCTGGTGACTCCTCTCATCCCCCACACCTCTGGCCTACACCCCAGTTCTTGTATGCATAAATAAATCTTTAAAAAAATAAAGCAAGATATATAAAGCAAAAATGGCAAAGAATTTGAATAAACCACTTTCCAACAAAGATAAACAAATTGCCATTAAGGTTATGAAAAGAAGCTCATGATTTTTAGGGGAATGACTTAAAGTACAATGTCAGTAAATGTGAATAGCCTTTAATTCTGAGATACCCCTGCAGGCCTAGTAGGATGGCTACTACTAAAAAAAACGAGAAAAAAGGTTGGCAAGGACATGGAGAAACTGTTACCATTTCCCATTGCTGGTGGGACCATAAAATGTGACCACTATTAGGGAAGAGTTCGGTGGTTCCTCAGAACATTGAAAGTTGACTTACTGTACGATTTAGCAATGCTGCCCCTGGCTATATACGTTGAAGAATTTCAAGGAGAAAGTCAGATAATCTGCATTCTGATATCCACAACATTATTTGCAATTTCCAAAGTGGGGAACCAGCTAAATCTCCATTGGTGATTGGATAAACAATGTTGGCATATACTAACAACTGAGTATTACTTAGCTTTGCAAAGAAATAGTTTTGATTCACTTATAACATGGCTGAACCTTGACGGCATCATGTTAAGTGAAATACGCCAGTGACAAGAAGTCAAACACTGCATGATACCACTTACGTAACGAGGTACTGAGACCAGGAAAATTCACAGGCACAGAAGTAGAAGAGAATTTAGGAAGGGCTGGGAGGAAAACAAAAATGCGGAGCTACTGTTTAATGGGAACACAGTTTGAGGATGATATAAAACATTTCTGAAAATCATGGTGATGGCTATATAGCATTGTGCATAAACTTAATGTGACCGACTGGTACAGTTAAAAAATGCCAGAGTGAAAAAATTTATATTCTGTATATTTTATCATAAAAGGTTTCTGAGTGTTCCAGATGCAATCTAACTGTATAATCACAAGAATAATTAAAGCTAATTGGTGATAATAGTTGACTGAACGATTTAAGTTAAACACAGTTATATACAATCTAATACTTACTAAAATTAGTATATTCCACAATGTGAATTTTATATTTAATTTTGAAATACTGTTTGCCATCTGATTTTCAGTGCTTTTCCAATGTGCTGTTGCATAAATCAATCTTAGATCCAGATTCTTACTACCAAATTAAGATCGTAGTACTTAAAGATCATTAATAGAATAAGGCATTCCACCAAATGCAAGTCAAAGAAATAAACTAGTAGTGAAAAGGGGGAACTTTTGAAGCAGACGTCAATTCCGTTCCATTTTTAGCCTTAGAGCCATTTTAGCCTTTTAAAATTTTTCGAAGAAGTGACTAATAGTCCTAATGTTGGGCAAACACTGAAGTGAGTCATAGGAGAGAGGTGGTGGCAGGGAGGGAAGGGTGGAGGGTTTCTTGTCCTTTCTTACATAAATTCTCAATGTTCTTTGTTCCAAGGAAACAATGAACAATGATAATTTACATTTATTACATAAAACACTTCACCCCTTGGAAATTATTTTCGCATATATAACCTCATTTGATTTGTACAAACAAGTGAAAAGCCACCATAATGAAAGTTTACATTTCACTGTTTGCATCGCCTGCAGAGGCCAGTTTTGACTGCTGATGTTCCACTGAGGAAGACTCCCCCTCCACTCTGATTCTCAACACTAAGTCAGCTACCTGCCTTGGCGGTAAGTGTGCATGTGTGTACGTATTTTCAGGCTTGCAGAATTTTATGATTTTGAGTACATCACTGTGGTATTTAATAGCAGTTATGAAGAAAAATCTTCTCTAACATAAAAGTTCATCACTCAGCTATTTCTATTAGCTCCTAGTATATGTGGACACTATACTAAGAATGACAGGAATGCCAGAGGGCGGGATAGAGAAAAGGATGAGACATGAGAAGCACGAGGTGAGAGCAGTAAGAGGAGACTTTGTATTATGTAGCTTTGAATTAAAAATGTTACTTTCAATCTGAACCAGTTGAATATCTTTGGAAAAATTCCTTAAACTCTCTGAGTCAGTCTTTCACCTTTAAATAGGAATATTAAAATTTACTTAGCTGGGTTAATGAATTACTCTAGGGCCAACCTGGTTGCACCGAGGGTTAAGCACAGTGCTGTGGAGCTGTCAGCTGCTGTGGCTCAAGTTTGATGCCCGGCCAGGGAGATTCCCACAGCGTGCAGCAGACCTCTCCTGTCTCCCCGCTGCTCCCCTCAGCAGTGTGTTTTGGTTGATCTGCCTGTTCTGCTCCCCACTCTGTCTCTGGCGAACCCTCTCACCGCCCCACAACTCTGGCCTACACCCCAGATTGTATGCATAAATATATTTTTTAAAATAAAAAATTACTCTAAATTACATTAAACAAAATTAAATCAAATATTTGGCATCAAATACATCATTACTGACTGTAGTTTCCTTCTGTATTTGAATATCTTAAAGCTTGATGTTATCTACCTCTGTTTATTGCTGATTAAAATAAAGATCATCTCATCCTTCTTGACGTTAATGGAAAAATTGTCTTTAGAAGTAGGAGACTGGGCCTCCCTGGTGGTGCAGCGGTTGAGCGCTGCGCTGTGGAGCTGTTGGCAGTGCGGTGCGAGTTCGCCGCCCGGCCAGGGAGA
This sequence comes from Scalopus aquaticus, assembly GCA_004024925.1. Taxonomy (NCBI): domain Eukaryota; kingdom Metazoa; phylum Chordata; class Mammalia; order Eulipotyphla; family Talpidae; genus Scalopus; species Scalopus aquaticus. The sequence goes on from PVIJ01007688.1 coordinate 14,356, forward strand.
GTCCCACATGGCGCGGCAGACCTCTCCTGCCTTGCCCGCTGCTCCCCTCAGCAGTGTGTTTCTGATCTGCTTGTTCTGCTCCCCACTCTGTCTCTGGTGAACCCTCTCGCTGCCCCATGCCAAAAAAAAAAAAAAAAAAAAAGAAGTAGGAGATTAGTTTAAAATCAAGTAAATGAATTATTTCCTTTATTAAAGCCTGCAAAGCTAGAAATCCCATTTACTTTACTAATAAGCCCATGAATACAAACAACTAAATACAATTTATATTTTCTCCCTTTTGTTCTCATGGACCTTCATAGAATGTGATTTTATTTTTATGCATGAAAGGCATTATATATATTAGGTCTTCATTTTCTGGAATGTATGATTCAAGAGAAACACACTGTAAGAAGGTTCATAGAAACATGAGCAGACTTCTTCCAGGTAAGTGTTTGAAAAATAGTCATTGTCTTGAGAAATGTCCTATCGGTGATGTTAGAAAAGAACACGAAAGGTGAATGCCAATGTCCTGCACAGAGGTTGGTTAAAAGCCTGGGTTTGGGGTACTGAGATTGACCAGGCAATGGTGAACAGCTTTGTTTTGTTTTTAGGATTTATTTATGCATACAAAAACTGGGGTGCAGGCCAAAGGCATGGGGGTTGAGTGGGTTCACCAGAGACAGAGCGGGAGCAGAACAGGCAGATCGATGGAAATCCACTGCGAGGGGAGCAGCGGGGAGACAGGAGAGGTCTGCTGCGCCCTGTGGGAAGCTCCTTGGCCGGGGATCGAACTCGGGCCGCAGTGGCTGCAGACAGCTTCATAGCGCTGAGACTTAACCCCTGCGCCACCAGAGAGGCCCTCTTGAACATGTTTTATAAATAAGCCTCTATCCACCCCAGTTTTCTCACCTGTGAGGCAGAGAGCACCATGTGCATCCCGCCTGATGAATTACTGAGCGTCAGTCACATGGTAGAAGCTCCCTGAAAAGCGGCTGCTGTGACTGACTCCTGCTCATGCACGCTCTGCACTTCTGAAAGTGTCAGTATGTAAAATTGCTACCACCATCAGGAACGCTATAAAATTTGCTAAAATTCTTTGGGATAAGATATCATATATAACATAAAGAAAACATTTCCTTATTGAGGCTAAATGGAACATGAGATGAAAAATATAGGTCTGTATCATGGGTCACTGTCTAAAGAGGACTGTGGTCACCCATAACAGAAGGGACTTTAAGGGAATCCCTCGTGGTATAGGGTTGAAGTCTTAGTGCTACAGCCTGAGTTCGATCCCCGGCCAGGGAGCTTCCCACAGGCGCAGCAGACCTCTCCTGCCTCCCCGCTGCTCCCCTCAGCAGTGTGTTTCAGTAGATCCGCCTGTTCTTCCCACTCTGTTTCTGGGGAATCTTCTCAGTCACTGTACCTCTGACCTACAACCCAGTTCTTCCGTGCATAAATAAATCTCAAGAAAAAAAAATAGGGTACTTTATCCTGGCACCCAAGACCTGATTAGATGGACTGAGTAACTGAAGAAAACCATTTTTCACAATGTTGCTGAAGTTGGCCCCCAAAGAATAGTAGTGTAAACCATCAACTAAAACTAGTAAAAATATATTTCTCAAAAGCATTGGTGTCAAATCACTTCCCATGCTCCAGGTTACACGCCCCACATACAAGAAACCCCAGCTAGTAGGTGTCAGAGAGGCAGGGTCTATAATTGCATAGTCCAGAGTAGTTTTGTGTTCTCTGTGGACACCATGTCAGATTCTGTTTGCTCTAGGGAAATCTGCAACTTATCCTGGATTGAAGGGACTCTTTTTACTTAGTCTTAAATACACAAGGTTAAATTGAGCATGGCTCAGTTTTTCCAGGATATATGAAGGAGACCTAACAGTTCAACTGTCTGTACCTCATCAGTATCAAAATTATAAAAACAATAAAACTACTAAGTAAAGATAACCATAAGCATAGATAAGAACAAAATCGCCATTTACTCACAGCCTCTCCAAATAGCAGTTTGGAAAAAAGCATATACCTAAATTCTATTTTGTAGAACTAGAACGAGGGACCCAAATTTCCTGAGTCACACTATTCTACATATTATATATTCTACTAATAGCCCATAGAATATCAATGCAAAAGATAGAATTTAGCATCCACCTCAAAGAGACATCAAGCATTTATAAAAAGAATGTGGTTTTTATGGTATCAAAACAGGAGTTAAGTAAGTTACCTTTGTGCTTCTTCCCTTTCATGTCCAACATGTAGAAAAAGGAGCAAAATTACTGGTAGAGAAAAATGTCTAGAATGGGCCTTACATAGTACCATCTCATTTCTATGCCCTAAATGCTTGTTGGGGAATACTTAAGTCTACTGACAGTGGAAAAGTGAGGGGAGGTGAGTGACTTATGATGGCACAGAAGAAAGGAATTAGAGGAGAATCACAGTCTGGACCTCAGGGTGTCTGCGGCATGTGTCAGCTCTGCCAGTGAGAGAGGGGAACAGGTGATCTCCAGCCATGGAGCCAACAACCACACCCCACGTTGTCCCAGGTGTGCGGTGCCCTTTAAATTTACCAGCCCCTGGGGCGGCCATTTTCTGTGCCACTGCTTGAATGGTAGAAGCATTCAATAAGACACACACAGCTCCTCAACTACTAGATATTTAAAAAACTCTAATATCTCTCATAAAACACCTTACACTTTCACCTTGCACTTTCAAAACAATGTGTAAAGCTTCTAGACTGAGTACGATCAAAGAAATAGCTTCTAATAGTCCCAAATAAATCCACCGCGGCGTGAAAAACCGGAGACTAGATGAACATGTATTAATACGTGAGCGGCCACATGCTACTGGGGACAAAAACACGTACTGATACGTGAGCGGACCACAAAGTGTTAACACTGGGCATCCAAGAATAGGGGTGATGCTGATAGGTCAAACAATCCAGCCCCACGGACAGCAAACAGGCCAGTGCCTCCCTTTCCTCTTTGCTCCACAGAAAGCCACGTAAGCTTCCATGTGCTCCCAGAGGCATCTTGGAAAGTAGAGGAAGGTATTTAAGAAGATACCACTCTGGGGGCCTCCTTGGTGGCACAATGGGTTAAGCGCAGCACTATGAAGCTACCGCAGACACTGCAGCATGAGTTCGATCCCCGGCCAGGGAGCTTCCCACAGGGCGCAGCAGACCTCTCCTGTCTCCCCACTGCTCCCCTCAGCAGTGGATTTCGGTCAATCCACCTGTTCTGCTCCCCACTCTGTCTCTGGGGAATCCTCTCACCACCCCACACCTCTGGTCTGGACCCCAGCTCTTGTATGCAAAAGTCAATTTTCAACCAAAAAAAAAAAAAAAAAGAAGAAGATACCACTCTTTTAGAGACGTCTGAACTAACTGAACATTTACTGACAATGAAATTATGGAAAGTAAAGAAGACTGAATTTTACTAAAAATTGCATCTTTTCCTTGTTTGATTTGTTCTGACTTTAGAGATAGGGGCTCCAAAACAACACATCATCCGGTATAGAAACCAAAAGAACTAAAAGTTGGCATCCCTGACTTACCATAATTAAATAAGATGAAAAAGATTTATACCTTTTTAAATAAGTCATTATTGCTCTCATGTAAATTACAAGAGCTCAGTTAGAAAATGAACACATTATGGAAAAGAAAAGAAACAGTGGAAGTCTTTTCAATAGCATCGATGCTCTGAAAACACCTGTCTGGACACGAGACAGTCAATTTAAAGATTGAAAGACTTGAGCTGTAATAAGCATCATAAATAGGTAATATTCGTTTCAAGACTGACTTTCCATGCTGTTAGGTCACTCTACAGCTTTTCAAAAAGGTGGGAACTATGGCAACACAACAGGCCCCTCCGAGAGTATCAGCTCTTTTCATTTTACTGGATCTTCACATGGCTGTCATGGGCCAAACTGACACACTGAAGAATTCTGAGGCCGGGCCTCCCCGGCGGCTCAGCAGTTAAGCGCTGCACTGTGGAGCTATCGGCAGCGGCGATGCGAGTTTGAGGCCTAGCTGGGGAGATTCCCACATGGCGCGGCAGACCTCTCCTGCCTCGCCCGCTGCTCCCTCTGCAGTGTATTTCTGATCTGCCTGTTCTGCTCCCTACTCTGTCTCTGGTGAACCCTCTCGCCACCCCATGCCTCTGGCCTGTACCCCAGCTTGTGTGCATAAATAAATAAATCTTAAAAAGAAAAAGAATTCTGAAGTTTCTAGTGTCACCAAAGGCTGGGCATTTAATGTCTCAGTCTGTGTCGAGCATGGCACGCCTCCCTCACTATTAATGTCGTTTGTCCTGTCAATACCATCTGCTTTTGATTTCCAATTCAGCGGCAGAAATAAAGTGTATTTGGCAGGAGAGTAAAAAGAAATATTATAGCCCTTGGTACATTCTAATCAGGTTCTAGCTTCAATGAATATTTAACTCTATATTTTCAAAATAAACTTACGCTCCATTGGAGATGCGCATGTCCTTGGCAAATGCTTCATCTGTTTTGGCAAAAGAACAAAAGAGATTGTGGCAGTTTTTTTGGTTTTCTACTCAGATAACAGCCTCAGTGTCGGTGAACTCGGTATTTTCAAACTTGATTTATATAGAACTTTACTGGAGAACTTGGGACACTGCATTCAAGTTGGGCATCCAGCCATGTGTATTTCAACTAGTTTATCTATTAAACGTCAATGAGCAACAGAATGATTTCTAGTTTTAGGCT
>PVIJ01007688.1:19168-80656 GCA_004024925.1 Scalopus aquaticus
TCTCTCCTATTTGGTTTCCTTATAGTCCTGTTATAAGTGAAACCATTCGATATTTTTCTCTTTCTTTCTGGCTTATTTCACTGAGTATGATCCCCTCTAATTCCATCCCTGTTGCTGCAAATTGCATGTGTTTATCTTCCTTGAATGCTGAATAGTATTCCATTGTGTATATGGACCACATCTTCTTGATCCAGTCATCTATTTTTGGACATCTGGGCTGCTTCCATACCTTTGCTATTGTGAACAGTGCCGCAATGATCATACGGGTGCATGTATCCTTTTGGATTAGTGTTTTTGTGTCCTTTGGGTAAATTCCCAAAAGTGGGATTGCTGGGTTGTATGGAAGCTCCATGTTTAGCAGTTTGAGGAACTTCCATACAGCTTTCCATAGTGGTTGGACCAGTTCACATTCCCACCAGCAGTGTAGAAGAGTTCCTTTTTCTCCACATCCTTTCCAGCATTTGTTGTTGCCTGTATTTTTAGTGTGTGCCATCCTCACAGGTGTGAGGTGGTATCTCATAGTGGTTTTGATTTGCATTTCCTTAATTGTAAGTGATGTTGAGCATTTTTTCATGTATCTGTTGGCCATTTGCTTTTCTTCTTTGGAGAAGTGCCTTTTGAGCTCTTCTGCCCATTTTTTGATTGGGTTATTGGCTTTTTTGTTGTTGAGTTGTGTGAGTTCCTTGTAAATTTTTGTTATCAGTACTTTATCAGATGTATTGTGTGCAAAGATCTTTTCCCAGTTGGTAGGGTGTCTGTTAGTTTTGGTTAATGTCTCTTTTGCTGTACAGAAGCTTTTTATTTTGATATAATCCCATCTGTTTATATTGTCTTTCACTTCCTTCACTTTGAGGGATGTGTCTTTCAAAAAAAAAATGCAGTGGAACAAGGACAGTCTATTCAATAAATGGTGCTGGGAAAACTGGACAGCCACATGCAAAAAAATGAAGCTAGACTACTATCTCACGCCCTGCACAAAAGTCAACTCAAAATGGATAAATACATGTTTTGTCTTGGGTAAATATTTAGTCCTAGGTTTGCCAGAGCATACAGTAGGCTTACATTTAGTTTTACAAGAAATTTCAGGATTTTTTTCCAAAATAATTGGAAAGCCATTTTATACTCCCACCAACAGGAATGAGAGCTCGGACAGCTCAAAGTCTTTGCTGATATTTGATATCTGTATTTAATTTGTGTGTGGTTTTTAATGATAAAAAATAAATACTTCTAATTATTGCTGGAAGATAGCTTACCAACATAATACACAAAGTATATTTAAATGTATCTCGGATATATATATATATATATATATATATATATATATATATATCACTACATTTAGTTTTTTTAAACTTTTATCACTTTCCTTCCAATTATCTATATAGGCAGGCGCTGAGATCCTTATAACCATGTCCAAAAATATTTTTTAAAATGGAAGCTTTTGCTCATGTTAATAGAGCCATTTTTCTGCAATCTAAGAGAGAAGGGATAGCAAGTTGATGGATTACTATAAAATGCAGGACTCAGAGTAAAGGAGTATATCTGCTTTATCACATAATTTCTCATCTACCCCTCCTTTTCCATCCATCTATCTGGTATGCTGCCATAGCCTATTCTAAGCAGGAGGTTATTGCAAAAGGTCCAGTTACTTTATATAAGTCCCTCTGGAAGCTTGTTCCACAAGGCAGCAGCCTTTCCTTCCTCAGAGCACCGCCAGATGATCTCCCACAGACCTACTGGCCATCCCAAGTGCCCGGCAGCCTGAAATGATCCATTACACCACGGTGTATATGCGATAAATAAAGGTTCAAAGATCCTAAAAATAAGACAATGTGTCCAAACATGTTACTTGTACTTGCCTTTGGGAATATAAGGAGTGAGTTAGAATATATCCAAGTAAGTGGACCAAAAACAGGGGTAAAATCTGTCATGTGGGTTAGGAAGCCAAATAGCAGTTTCTTTTGGAGTGGAAGCAGGAACAGTGGGCAACCGATAATCTGTCAGAATTTTTCCCCAACTGTCCGAAAAATAAGAGGTCTCAAGTTGTACTGTGGAGGAGTCCTGAAAGATGTAGCATCCCACAAGGCATGAATGTTCGATTCCATTAGGAATCCTGCCTTTCCTTGAAGTTCTAGCTTCACAAGCACCATGCGGAATTTAGGACTATATAGCTTCATTTTCCTTTCTGTCACTTAGTACTTCGGTAATTATATAATTTATTAATGTTGCTTATTTTCTAAATTCACACATTATGATGGCAGGAATTTCTGTTGTTTGTTTTATTGTGTGACTGACCTGCTGAGCCTGCGGTACAAGGTGTTTAGTATATACTTGTGGAGCGTATAGGCAAGTGAAGGAACGCATGAAGCTTATTCAGACACAAAGTGGGTCACACAGAAGAAAATAAATCAATATCTAAGCACTGTCTAGAAAGTTCCACCGAGCTAAAACTAAGAATATAAAAGCCATAGGGTAAGACAGAGCTAGATTTTTAGTGGTGAACTTGATGTTATATATATTGATTTATAATGATCTACATCTAAAACCTGTATTATATTGTCAAACAATGTTACTTGATTAAAATTCTTTTAAAGGAACAAATTCAAGAACTGGCAAAAAAAAATGTTTATCAGTGTGACAAAAATTATATAGCTTATATAGCTGTCAGCCAGCAAATCAAGACAGTTAAGATCCTCGATAACCAGGTAGAAGATGGCAAACTAGTGTTAGGTGGATATGAAGAGCTATGGGGCCTGGCATCTGTTTAGATGCACTGAGTGAGATACACTAAGAAGAAAAATGCCGTAAGTATGCAAAGTGAAATTTCTTCAACAGAATTTAGCAGGCTTATTATTAACCATTTCTTGAATCAGTTTCAAAATCAAGCAAATTATTTGCAGATCCCCTAAAAGTAGAGTCTCGTCACAATGCAATTCTTCAAGTAAGATCTAAAGTGTTAAAGCTACATAGTCTTAGTAAACTCGTCATTATGCCCTGGGCCTTGATGTTGGAACCATTCATACTTCAAGGACTTTAACTCCTTTTGGAAAATGATCTAATCTGTTTTGGGAAGACAGATTAATAGTGATGTTTTGTGTAATTATTTAAATGCAGTCTGTTAGTGACCTAATGGATTATTTTCATTAACTAATAACTACAAATCATAACTCAAATATATAAAGAAATCTATTCTGCAAAAATTCTTCTGTACTTGTTCAAAAATTGAAACATACAATTTTGCCTACAAACAACTCCACACCTTGATTATATTCTCTATGTGATCCAAATAGCTGATATTGTCAATAGGTGAGTGAAACCCTTTCAGTAAACAAAATTACCACATTGTGTTGGAAAGAGATGACAGTGAGATAGTCAGAAATATTTCCACCAAAAGAAACAACTCCTACCCCCTCAGAATCCTAATACAATAAGGATAATATCCTAGTGGAATGGTTATCTAATTATAAGAAATTATAAATTAATACTAAATTCATTCCATATACTAGTTACACATACTGTTCTTCAGCTATTTTTTCCCCAATCAGGTGAAGTTACAAAATAGATCGATTTCAGTTCAGATCCATAAAAAGAGGGGCTGAGCCTCTCACCAACCTAAGAAAACGGACTATAACTCTGTGCTTTAAGTTTTTTCTCTATATGATTATGTTCACTGATTACTTTTATTCCTAGCAAGTAGGGATCTAAACATTGACATCCCCATGTGTTTCTTCTTCACTTTGTTGAAGGATTGCAAGACTTTCTAAGTTCTGTGTCATTCTTACAGACCTGGTAGACCCCTGTCATGCTGTTAGAGAAAAACAAAGAGAGGGACAATCCTTGATTACTCCACTGGCAATGTGACGGCACTACTTCAATAGTCCAGAGAATAACCAGAATTATGATAGAAACTGAAACCCTGAGACTATTTGTAGGAATTATTATTTGAAGGATTAGGGGTAATAAGCCAGAGACATAGATATATGGAGCAAAATAGGGTAACTGCTTGCCTCATTTAAGTCTGGTATGATGAATAATGAAAAAATGCACATAAAAGACTTAGCATAGTATCTACATTACAATCACTTAATGACCATGAGCTATATTGCAAAAAAAGAGTATAATTTGAATTGTTTCATTTGCTTCTCAGAACAAATATAACCTCAACAGAGAAATCTTCTGTGTCTCCCAGAAGTCAACCAACAAACAAAAATAACAGCCAGCTCTAACATTCTTCTGATTTATTTCTTTCCAAAGTAACAGCACTTCAAAATATATTTTTTTCTTTGCTCTTCTATTCATACTTCCCTCACTGTACTATAAAGATGATTTAAAAAGGATAGGGAGGGCCTCCCTGGTGGTGCAGTGGTTAAGTGCTGCGCTGTGGAGCTGTTGGCAGTGGTAATGCGAGTTCGATGCCTGGCTGGGGAGATTCCCACTTGGCACAGCAGACCTGTCCTGCCTCGTCCAATGCTCCCCTCAACAGTGTGTTTCCGTCAATCTGCCTGCGCTGCTCCCCACTCTGTCTTTGGTGAACCCTATTGTTGCCCTATGCCTCTGACTTGTACCCTAGTTTGTATGCATAAATAAATAAATCTTTGAAAAAAAAAGGATAGGGATTTAAAAAAACTAATGACATATTCATATATAATTCATAATAGGCATTTCTTAGAGCACTGTCAGACACGGTAGTCTACATGGTCAACTCAACCCTTTTAATTTTATGTATAATTGATTCTGATGAGATTCCTCAACACAAATCAATCATAAACATCAAAAGGCAAAGGTACACAAGCAATTTTATTAAAGAAAAAAAAATGACATTCCCTAATAGAGCTACCTGATCAGGTCGAATGCAGGAAAATTTCAGCATATTTAGGTCAGACATTTTCAAATCATTGAAATTAAATGCTATATATTAGGAATGTCGCTGTTTAGTTATTTTGAAAATGTGATAATAACTGAAAAATTAACATGCATGCTGACATGAAAGCTGAAGGGACTATTTCCACAAAAAGTAAAGAAGAAAATTATTAGTTCACTTTAATTTTCAGAGATAAATACTTTAATGGATTTATTTAAACTAAAGCATGTAAAATGGCACATGATATTTTAAATATGAATACTACATTTTATCACTCCATTTTAAACATGATAGTCATTTAAATAGTAAGAAAACAAAATTTATACTTTTATGCTTTTTTCTTTAACTCTTTGAACACAGAAATAATTATTTTCATGGTACTTTGGACAGGCCTAAAATATTTCTCACACCTATTTGCTTTTATTCTTTAAAAAGCCTTAAGCAGAAAAAAAATATATTGCATAACTTGCTATTTTTGTTATAATATTTGTAAAGCAATTTAAGTTCTGTCTATATAACATTTATTTCAAAAGTCTCTTCTAAGATACTTATTTGCATTTGTCATGCAACTAAATATTAGTAGATTTAACATACTGACCCTTCTTCAAACAAATTAGAGAAAAATTACCAAAAACTTTTAATAAATGCTCTGCAAATATCCTCATTTGAGTTTAAGATTATTCTCCTTAAGGACTAAACTGAAGTAACTTTAAAAACTCACTAAATTTTAAAGTATAATCATAAATACATAAAACATGATGACTTTAATTTTCAGTAATTCTTATAAAACATTGCACCCATAAGAATGTTTCCTTTTCACTATGTCATTTTTTTCCATTGCTTATCTGAACAGTTTAGTTGTTTATTTCATAAACATTAATAACATCATTTTAAAAATAGGAAACATAGACGTTCTTTCATTGTATGGATAATAGCTGTGGGTCATATTTAAGGCATTCCACAACAGATTTATCCTGCTGGGCACATCTGAGGCTGCATCAATGTTTTCTTTGATCTCGATGGTATCAAACTAGATGCTTATGTAGCTGTAAATGGGAGTTTGAGCAGAGAGAGGAAGACACAGGTCTTTCATCACTCAAGCCTTGCGCATGCTGGACTTACTGCTTGTGCTTATGTCCTAGATCTTGATTTTGTTCTTGATTATTCACACTTTCCAATAAAATGCCACAATACACCAAATCACATGATATGTGTGCACATGTGTATGAGAGCGAGCGAAAGAGAGAGAGATTGATAAGTTGATGATCACTATATTTGTATCCATAGCTTTGAGAGTACAGGGTTTTTTATCTTCTCCCCAAACAGGTCATCACGAGGACTATAATGTGGCAATCTGTTCTCATTAACTCTGCTGGAGTGTTCTGAAGACACCAGAGAGGATTAAATGACCTGGAAAATTCACTCTATGGAAAAGTCCATTGTACTCTTCTCTGCTATTTCCACCGCTACGCATCACTGAAATCTTAGAACAATATGATTTGCTCTAGTGACATACAAACACAAAGGTCATTTTTCAATTTCTTTATTCCAAATAAATCTGATGCCCTTTAATACCTTTCAATTCATATATTAGCTGAATATCAAATATTAAAATAGTATTAAAAGTTATTGTCAGGGTGTAATAATGCAAAATGTGATAATTTTATGGACTGACCCACTGTAGAATAATGTATAGATTTTTTTTGTAGACTATGTCTATGAGGTGGTTATCAATGTATGTCTTGCAAGTTTTCCACCATTACATAAAGACAAAAGGAATAATGAATATTTGTAAGTACTATGAGCAAGCTCAAATAAGTCTTCTCATTTTGTAGATGCCTGTATATTCCAACTTACATGTCGGCAAAACCTAGTGCCGGGAGGGGGAGGGGGTTTCAGGGAGGGGGAGATGGTGGACCTAATCGCACATAATCAAAAACTTTTTACTGAAAATGTTTCTTTTTATTTTCTTCAACATATCATTAGCAACTTAGGTAAGAAAAAAACAATGTCTGTAAAGGAAACATATTAACTTTTCCAATACAGTATTTAAGTAAAGGCATTTTTTTAAATGACATTTGCAACTGCAGTAACAGAACAGAATAGACTAGCAAAAGATCAATAGTCACCATTTGCAATTTAGAAGCTATCAGAGAATTTTTATGGACAATTTATTATGTTTCCCACATATGTGCTATATACAAAAACACATATAGAGATGCCAAATTCTAAATTACAGTGGAAGAAAAGAAAAATCTTAAACCTTATTTTCACAGGAAAAAGAAATGCTGTTGCGCTAAATGAATTGTATCATACCTGAAATAACGTTCTACTTTTTGAAAACTAGTCTCTTAAAGTTAACTAAGGAAAATATTACCACTTGAAAACCAACTACAGTGCAATTACAGCTAATTTTTCAATTAGCTAGTACATCACATATTAACTTTATGGGTTTTCTACTTCCTAATTTTGACAAATTAGCACTGAGGATGATTGAACATCAGCTGAAGATTGCCATACATTTGATCTCTCTTCCCTAACCCCAGTCCACACAGAATAGTGAAAAGAACACTTAAATATGGAGCAATAATTTGCAAATAAAATTTGCCTCTCTAAAACCTTTCTTTGTAAAGATGAGAATCAGTTATATCAGTAATTATATATTTTCTGTGCAAATATCAAAAACACACTGTGTGTAAGAAACACACTTAGTATAAGATTAAAGTATCTATCCTTAAAAAAAGCATCCTATGAGGGCCTCCCTGGTGGCGCAACGGGTTAAGAGCAGCTCTGTGGAGCTGTTGGTGGCTGCGGTGAGTGTTTGATGCCGGCCAGGGAGATTGAAACATGGCGCAGCAGACCTTTCCTGCTTCTCCCGCTGGCCCCCTCAGCAGTGGATTTCGGTCTGTCTACCTGTTCTGCTCCCCACTCTGTCTCTGGTGAACCCTCTCACCAACCCATACCTCTGGCCTACACCCCAGCTTGTACGCAAAAATTAAAATGAATCTTAAAAAAAACAAAACATCACATGAGAAACAAAAGCAGAGGAACAAATACTGATAATATCAGATAGTAAATGTAGTATTTCATTTCATATGAAAAGAGACTGAAACATAATGTGGAAAAGTAACATTTAGCCCTGATCTTGAACTTGAGAAGAGGCTAAAATGGGGAAGGGGAGTACAGGGTTTGTAAGATAGGATTAATAAGGACAAGCCAGATAAGGTTAACAATTAGGAAGGGCAGTGGAATGCATACTTAGGGATAATGAGTTGTCAAGAATGAGTGAACCACAAGTTTCTTACCGGATAAGTTATGTCATTTAGCCATTGGTGAATCACACACCATCCACAATTTCAGGATTTGAAAAAAAAGTTTAAATTTTATTATTTAAATTTTATTATATAATATATTTATTATCCCTAATGTGGACAGTTGAGGCTCAAATGATTAAGGCTAAACATAGCTAAGATTGTTTCTCTATTGTGGTTCTGCCCCACAGATTTCTTTTCCTTTTTTATGATAGAAAAAGAACAACAGTGTAAATATGCATTACATCTTAAAGCCTAAACACTTTGCCTCATTCTATTGACCAAAATAAATCACAGGACTAAGCCCAAAGTCAAAGGACAGGATAATTCAGTCCTTTATAATATTACTTAGGAATCACTGGTTCTATGCCAAACAGTACAGATGCAGAAAGAACAGGAGAATACAAACAATACTGCAAACTATTACACTGGTAAAAGACAAATTTGGAAAGCTATTCTACAGCAGATCCATAAAAGTATCAATTGCCAATATCAGAATCTGTCTTTTGTTTGATATGCAAAAGAGATCTATTAAAATTTCAGGTAGCAAGATGTTTCACCATAATCTAATTGTCTTTCTTTAAAAAAAATTGCAGTCACATCTGTCATATTGCTCATTCATAAACTGCCTTTCATGTCTAAAAATACTGTTCTCTATTGTTGAGGTAACAAGATTATCACTAACATTTTTTGTCCTAGTGTTTAAAATTCTGCCTTTCAAATGTAGGTTTCAAATCTAACTAGAAATATTTATTTTTGAGTGGCATGATGTGAAATAGAATTTTGATTATTTTTCTATGGATAACCTTTTCTTACTAAAAAAAAATTATGCGATACCCCATCCTTTCATCATTGATCTTCACTATTACATCATTTGATTATCAAAATTTTATAGATTTAAAACATTCTCTGCAATCTGTTTTTCTATTCCAGAGTTCTACGTCAGGAATTCAATTCACCCCATTAACACACTGCCTCAATCATTTGTGAAGTTACACCAAAAGAAAACTGACAGAGAATCAAACTGGTTTTGAAATTGTTTTCTCATATATGAACATGACATACCCGTGTTATGAATTTCTTCAGACTTTTACACATATCTACTATACATGTGTATCTATTTATCTTTTACATCTTTATCTGTCAAATTTAGAGCCCCAAAATGTTATAAAACTCATGGTATTTGAAGCAGAAAGGGATTTAGGCATTAGGTCCCTATAAACTGTTAGCAGGACTGATGGAACAAATGTCAGAAAAGACCAGCACTAAATCTTAGGCTAACTGCCAGCTTTCAAGAGTTAAAAACTGCAAAAACCAGAGCAAACTGCTGGCACCGATCTTAGCTCTTAAAATGGGGACATCAGACACTAAGAAAAGAATCTGGGGCCACTGTAGCCCGAAGGACAATGACAAGACTTCAGATGTTCTTACTCTTTGGCTATCTTGTGTCTCTAGTTGAGTGTCTCCCTAATTCTGAATCTTACTGGCAAGTTTGCTGAGAAATGCAGTTATTTGGCACCTAAAACCTCTAGTGGCTAGAGAAACAAGAAAGAGGAAATAATTCTTTGTGCCAACACAAACTATAGGATATTTTTTTTATTTTTTAATAAATTTATTTTTAAATTATGGATGGGAGATATTTCATTATTATCAGCCCATTCTCCAATCACGTAGAAAATGGCATCACTTTTCTGTTAATCTTACATTCCACAAAAGTCCCAAGATGCAAATATAATTGACAACATAAAGGCTCTCTATTTTTTTCTTGCCCATCCACCTTTCTTCCTCTCTCCCTCCCTCTCTTTTCTTTCCTGCTGTTTTTCTTTCTCCTTTTTCTTCCTTCCTCCCTCCCTTCTCTTTTCTTCCTCCTTATTTTTCTTCCCTTTTAAAAAAAGTTACAGACTCTCAGTAAAGTATTATTTCACTCAGTGTTAAAATGCTAATGCACTCATTCTACTGCAATAATCATGTTAAATATCTTCCAGATACAAATTCCAAACATGTGCCAGTATGTGTGTGTTTAAATGTGTAGACAGACTGATATTTAACTTCAACTTCTCACATCCTTGCAAAATGAGAAATTAATCACTTTTAAAATCAAAGGAAACTTGAGGTTGAAAACAATTAAGATAATAGCCCAAACCTTCAGAGCTAGCAAGTTTAGTGTAGAGATTCAACACTGACACTGTCTTATTCCAAAGCCTGAAATCTTTCCTTTGTTGAAATCACCTCAAATCACTGAGCAAATGTGACAGTTCTTAGGGTAAGGTCTGTTTCTTATTAATCATTTGTCTAGTATTCATCCTGTATACTAGACTTGGTACAGAAAGACTAACTGAATTTCAGACCCACTTACTGATAGAGACAGAGCCCCTCATATATTTTGTAGGATAGCCTTGGGGTATCTAGGCAACTGAGCACTCAGGCTAAGGGTTTCTACTGCTGGCATGCAAGCTGCAGAAACTTTATTATGTTCGAAACTGCTGCAGAAAAGTAATTTTGGTTTTTGTTTTCCATGTTCAGTCTTCCTTGGCATTTAAAGGGACCAGAAAGCCTGACACAGCTGAAATGCCAATATGCACTTTGTTTCTATGACTTCTTGAAATAGGAATAGAAGTCTACTGGTCAAGTATCATAGATGAGGTATTTGCATGTATTCACATTAATCTTACTATCTGAATATTCATAATCTGTGAGTGCCTTGTAACATGCTAGTAAAACTCCATAAAGCCTAGGCACTGTCACATTATCACACCAAAACTAATTACATTTCCCCCCATTCTTGCTCTAGGCAAACACAGTTTCATCTCATATTCTTAGGAAATATTTCTCCAACTTGAGAAATATTAATTCTGCAAATGTCTTTATTAATAAGCTGGTATTGAAGATAATCACTGGTGGCCACATTAAACTACCCTCTACACTGGAAGACAGAGATGAATGCTATCTAAGAAATTCATACAGCTTCAAATGATACAATATTCCACGCCAACCGATCAATTGCTTAAGTCATTCCATTTTGGTTCAAATACGGTATATTTGTATATAATATAAATCAAATTTACCTATAAAATATTTAAAAAGCATACTGCAAATGCTAAAACTAGTAAGATTTTACACATGGCAAAATGAAGTCCATAATACACAACTCAAAATGAACTAGGATTTATTGTTTAGTAATAATTTTGAAAGGAGCCTTCCCACCTTCCTTCCTGACATTTAGAAACATGCACTTCCATTAATTTGGACACACAGTCTCTGAAAGATGCTTGTGGCCACTTGAAGTTTTAGAAAGAGATGTCCAGTATACAGCGCAAGCTGTCTCCATGTAACTTCCCCATGATTTTAAGTGGTGACATTATTTTAAGTGCCACGCTGCTGCAAAGCTGTTAACATACACAATGCAGGCTACAACTAATGCACATGGAAATCTTTCATTTTATTTCAAATCTGTGTAATTTTCAAGACCGCTAGTGATGAAAATTATTTTTTTTTAATTGGCAGGACATCTCACTCTATTTTTATCAGCTGTAGTACTCTACAGTCACATACCTTGCTACCAAGGACTAAAGACTTCTTTTTTCCTTCATGAGATGACAAGAATTCTGCCAATTCTGAAAATCTATAAACGCAGAGCCACTGAGCCTCTTCTCTAATGGAATGAAGCTCTCTGTCTTGGAACTGGGCCAGGGCTTACCAGATCGAGTTATGGATGTTATTGAGTGAAACATTTCATTCTGAGAGGCTGAACTTAGGACCCCTTTTAATATATGTTGCCTCCTATTATGACTGGAATTTAGTTGATTGTATCAGGATGAAACTGTCAGTGTCTCCCCTGGATGCTTTCAGTAGTTGTAGTGACAGATTAGGTGCGAGTCCATGAATGAAATGGGACTTTATTTAAAGTGACATTGTGGGTCCACTCCCATCAGAATCATCAATTCTAATTCATTTATGTCTTTTTGGAGTGCTCAGTCTGTCTCATTTGTTTCAATTGCTTCCAATTCTACCAATATGCTTTTCAATTAGTTGGACAGAGCAACAGTAAGAGTGGCTAACGAGAGTGGACTCTGCTCCGCCAAACCTGTCTCTATAGGTTCTTGGTACAGTTAAATAAACTCTACATCTTCAACTTGAATCCTGGGTTGATTAAAAGGTTGACAAAAAGCCTCTTCTCAAAAATTAATGAGAGTTCTGTTGAATGACATAAATTTAATATAATTCAGCTTGTAATTGATAGAATGTACCACTTCACAGGTGGCAAAGGCATTTACCCCATTCTATTTCCATCTGCTGGTATGTCTACCATAAATTTAAATTGCACATCCATCACCCATCTGGAAGTGAGCATTAGATCCCAAATCCTTTTACCTACAGCTGCTATGCTGTATTCAATCAGTCTTTCCTTGAAAATGTCAGAGAAACCATAAATAAATTGTTTTTAACATTGCAAAATTCAATTAAGAGGCTTAAATATATTTACCTCTGGTGGTCACAGACTTTACAGAGGTAGAAAGTTAATAGAGAGTTTGGTTTGTTAAAAGTACTACAATGATTAAGATTTAAGAAAAACACATTACCCAGAGGAAAAACAGCTTCTGACGTAAGTATATGTCATTTGCAGACAGGCGAAAACTGATATTTTAATTCCATTTTGTATATGTAACCTACTCTGAAATCATTTTTGTTTTATCAGACAATGATGACAAAATTTGGCTGAAAATCTGCCTAATGTCAGAACAGCAGTTGAATTATTTACATGTAACTTACTGCTATTCCTGATTTAGAATTTCACTGTCAAAGACTTTCTATTTCCTTATGTTATCTCTCTCTCTTTTAGTCCAGTTTTTGGGAAACTGCTAAATTCATTTTTTTTCATAAAATTAATTCTAGGATACCTGATATAGTCAGGGTATTCAATAAGAATAACTGATATTATTTCATGGAGTGAATGAAAGGAACTTGAACAATTTTCTGCATCAAACTCCCAGTATTTCCATATGACTTATAGAAAGTAAATGACACTGTTCCAGCTATTTCACTCTCCTACAGAACTGTCCTCAAATTAAGGTAAAGTAAATTTTCCTCTTGAACTACATATTCAAGCTTAAAAGAACTGAAAGCAGATAGTAGGTTAAGGAAAATATTTTCCAAAATTTTTGATCAATTAACTTGAATTAACATTACAAATAAGCGAAAAGATACTTGGCACCTTTTACATAAGCATGACATTGTCAATATTTCATAAATAGTTAAAAAACAAGTATAAAAATGCTATAAAATTGATCAATCTCCTTGGTTGATTATCTAAAATCACATATAAATACTGTAAAGCAGCACAGTCCATATGAGATAAGCTCTTGGTGTGTATGTAGTCATGAATATTAAACATGCACCTCATGAATTTAACAGTATTCAATAAACTAATATCAAATTACTAAATTATATATATTTATATTACTAAATTATATAATGGTCAACTTTATTCAAAATAGGTGCAATAAATATTACCGGTTTCAGTTGTTTTATAGGCAGACAAGAACGTAGGGCAGCTGAGTAAAGAGTAAGATCTTCCTCTGGGTGATGCCCTATTCTGGCAGCAGTGATTCAACCTCCTTTTCCCCTGACTTCCTACTTATGCAACTTATACACTGTCTTCAAATTCCAGCCTTCAAAAAACCTATATTTAACTAGCACACTACATATTTATTTACTTATGAAGTAAGAGGTTATATCAGAGGAGTTTTCCCTTACACCTTCAGCAATTTAATAAAATGTTTGTGTACTTATCATGCCTATATCAAAATAAAAAATTGATGAACAAAATATTTGACTACCTAATTTTAATGTTATTTCCAGAATATGGTAAACTGTGTTTACTAACACAAATCCTCAATGTAAACCTTCAATTTAAAAACAAAACACTTATCGTGAGTACATAAATATTAAGCCTTGGCATACTGAGCTATTTTTAAGGAGCTTCATAAATGATACTAGATTTTATTTATGTTTTTTGTTCCATGGATATTCCTTTCCATTTTAAAGGCAGATTAAAAACAGATGAGCTGTAACTACTTACACCAAACAGGGTCCAAAAAATGAACTTCAAAAAGGACTGCAGAAAAGTTATCCTCTTGCAGTAATCATGCAAAAATGATGCTTAGCAGATCTTCAATGGCACTAAATGGCGATCCTTTAAGGGCACCTGTTAAAGAAAAGGACACGCACTACTGTGATTACAAATTACCTTCTTCAGACTTTCCACTGTTTGAACAAAGTCCAGTTTTCTTATTAAGCATTTTTATCAAGTTTGTTTAGTTATAAAGGAAGTGACTATGATTAACTCATATCAACACGTAATTATAGCATTTCTACTTAAATATATTTAGCTGTTTTTTTCACATTTATTTTTCCCTTTGTAATCTGTATTTAATAATAAGCACCGAGGCATGTCACTCAGAACTTTCATGGATTTCTTTAGCCTAAAACAATTAACATTTCATGTAAACAGAAATTAAGTAGGAAATACTGCTCTAAACTAGATGTTATATCAGACGCAATTAACGGTGATTTACAGAACAGACTACCCAAAAGCAGAAGGCATATCCTTCTAAGAGAAAACAGCACATTCTCCAAATGAGATCAAATATTAGCCCACAAAACAGGTTTTAATAAATTTAAGAAGAGAGAAATATCAAGCATCTTGTGGAACTACAATGGTGTGAAGCTAGAAACCAATTACAAGAAGAAAACCAGAAAATTCACAAATAGGTGGAGATTAAATGACATACTTCTAAAAAACCAAAAGGTCAAGTAAGAAACCAAAAGCTATATCCCAATACTTTCATTATTACTTAGCAATACTGTGGTATATATTCTTTTTTTAACTTCATGGGCTCACTGAAAATTAAATGAAATAATGCATATAAAAAGTAACATGCCTAACAGATTTGAACATTAATAAATATCAATAATTATCATGATTTTCTCACTTTAATTATGAATTAATACAGCTAAAGAAGTAATGTTGTGGTTCTTGTTTTCAAATTCCCTCAGGTTTGTTTCTCTGAAGCAAAGCCTTTCAGCCTCATGTCCTTAATAAGCTCATGCCTGCATTTAGCATACTGTGGTGAAGAAACTACTCCATCTGCAGTCAGTCAGATTGCCTCAGATGTCTGCCACTTAGTTCCTAAGCAAGCCATTGAGCTTGCTTAATAAGTGCCTTCAAATGGGAATGATGACAAATCCTCTGTCAATCAAGTGATGACAATAAAAGTCTAAATAAATAACAAATGTGGAAGATCTTTCTAAACTTACTTCTACTTATGTTATTCCTGTATATCTCATGATGCACTTATGAAAGACTATGGCCTTTACCATCCTATCTTTTTCTCTACTGTTCTTTTAAAAATGGAGCAAATTTCAGCATGAAATCCTAAATAACTCTGTAGTCAGGCTGGGAAAAATCATTTTTGCCTTATTGCAGAATGACTACAGTGTAATTAGCTTTTAATTTTATATTTCTAATGTGCTGATGACTAGGAAAGCAAACAAAATTAAATAAACAAACAAACAAAAACCCTTGATTGAGCCCACGACATTACCCAGTATATTAACTCCAACTATAGAGTGCTGTGCTGTGCTTCAAATGACCATCCCATCCCTGTCCACCTCGGAAGATCTATTCATATTAAAATTCCTGTTGAGGCATGAGATAAGTTTTATTGACAATTCCAAAAAGATTTAATTAATTTGTGCCTTTATGCCTTTGGGAACTTATTACCACTCTCTCATTAGAAGTACTGGCAGGCAGGAAGGGATAGATCAGTTTCTTTCCCCCCTTCCTGGAATCTGTAAGCCATCTAAAGTAAATTCTTACAATGCAATTTAAAGTGCACATTAAGATATACACAAACTCTCTCTCTCCCTCTCTCTCTCTCTCTCTCTCTCTCTCTCTCTCTCTCTCTCTCTCTCTCACACACACACACACACACACACACACACACACACACAAAAGGATAGAATTTAATGGCAGGACACAGGCATACACCTGTGAAAACTTTAGAAGCAGTAATTAACAAAGATACAAACCTCACAGGCCTGGGGTAGCTCTAGCAGAATATGCTTATCGTCACAACCCTAGTCTTTCAGACTGTTTAACTCTTGAAATATCCTCACGTACAAATGAAAAACTCAGTCAACACTTTTTGGTCTTGCTATTCCTGAGCTCAAAGCCCTCCATAGCTCCCACCACAATAGGCATGCTCTCTTTCCCCCTGCCAAAGACCACATGCTTTCCCCCCAAACACTCAGTCTGGACAGATGAAAAAGTTGGAAATAATTTGTGTTGGGTCCAGCATTTGCCATGGACAAAATATCAGGCCCTGGAGGCTTTTGGTTGAAATACTCCTCACCCAGGGATAGCTCCCTTCATTCACAATATTCCACTTTCTTTCTGGAACCTTAGTGGCATCGTATTCCTCTCTTAGACTCTTCAGTATGGGAATCACCAAACTTTGATACTAGTCATCTTTAATTCCCACTCTGTAATCTCTGCCTACGGAATCCATGATTTCAATATACCACCTATATACAAACAAGTTACAAATCTGGAACCCTATGGATTTATTCCATGGACTTTCCAAAGTCAGGTCCAAATTAGCATGTCTAGAACTGAAACCAGGTGCTGGATCCACCTTCTCAACAACAGCACAAGTCCCACAGGTAGTTTCCTCATACCCAACGAATGACTCCACTATCTTCCCAAATGAATAAGCCACAGGTCTTAAATCCACTTCTGACATATCATTCTTCCTCACTGATTATTTCAGTTATTTACCACATAATATTTATTCAACCTCTATTCATGTTTCAGATGTTTGCCTTATCATGCTTGCTTAAAATGAGCATATTTTCTATTTGCCATGAATTCTGTCTCCCTGCATTGGCCCTGTAGGCCAACTTTAAAATGTTCTTTATCCAGAAGCCAAAATGACTGCTCAAATTGCCAATGAGATAAATGTCTGAATAAGAATGATTTTTCCCATATCTATATGTTTCTGTACCTGAAATAAATGCATGAAACTGTCTTCAGTGATACATAGGCTTTTTGTCCCACTGGTACTATATATGGTGCTAGTTACTGTAATTATTTTTTTAAGATTTATTTATTTATGCATACAAGCTGGGGTACAGGACAAAGGTGTGGGGTGGCGAGAAGGTTCACCAGAGACAGAGTGGGGAGCAGAACAGGCAGATGGATGGAAACACAGTGCTGAGGGGAGCAGCGGGTGAGGCAAAAGTCTGCTGCGCCATGTGGGAATCTCCCTGGCCAGGCATTGAACTCGTGTCGCCACTGCTGAGAGTTCCACAGCGCAACACCTAACCGCTGCGCCACCAGGGAGGCCCCTAGTTACTATAATTTTTAAGAACAAGAGAAAGACCTGCCCTTAATCCCTGCCAGTAAGAGAGCAAGACAGGTGCACAGCCAATCTCAGTGCTAAATGGTAAGAGCTCTAGCAAGGTCATCGAGCACTATGGGATTGGAGGGAAGGCACCCAGCCCACTACTGAATGTTCAGGAAGAAGTGCTTCCAAGCTGAAGAAAACAAGGCTGAACCAGGTCTCAATAGCCATAGTTGTGGTCAAGGTGATGAGCTGACACATGTGTCTATAGGGATCTTTATTTGCGCCATTCAGGAACTGAAATTTGTTTTCCAGGTTTTTATGAGAATTAAAAAGAGTCCATGAGATAAATAAGAACGATATCACTGGTTTGCAGACTTACATGTACATTAAGTATTATGGTTTACAAAACATTCTATCTTTATCATCACTGATTTTCTGATGTGGGGACTTTTTTTTTCAGAGCCTGTGGTGCACAAGTTAGTGAGTAAACAGCAGAACCAAGAATAGTACAACCCAATTTAATTTTTCTATGAATATGACATAAAGTGCTGCCATGTCTAAACAGACTTCATTGATCTAGTACTGTGTGGAAGGCTGGCAACTATTCAATTAATATCAAATATTCTTATTTGTCTTTTCAAAGAGACTTAAAATCTTAACTTTTAAATGTTGATTATATTTTAGTGAAGCACTGATGAGAGGCAGTCAAGGCCTAATGATACCAGGCGGATCACCCCAATTCCAGACTAATTACATGCCACTGGCATGATCCCCCCCCCACCCCCCGTGGCCACCTGTTTGGTACCAAACGCACTCATCTGGAAAGCTGACAGCTGGTTCTTCAGAGGGAGTGGTGGGAGCAGAAGTCAGGTGAAATGACTCATTAGCAATGAAATAGAAAAAAATGTGCAAACTTTCCTGTGGACGTTTTGGACGATGAATGATTCTTCTCCCCAAGGCTTCTCTCTGTCCAGCGGACAGTTAATGGGGGGAAAAGGTTTGCATTCAATTCTCAAAAGTTTTTAAAATTACTAATATGAGGTGATATCATCATATTTAATCAATTCATTTACATTTCCTCAACACCAACTGAGGTTTCCATTTTGACAGGAATCACAGCTCACGTGTCAAAAACAAAATACTCTGATGTTCTGAATCTCTGAGCAAGTCCAGGGATAATGTATAAGGAAAACAAAAACTGGAATTTGAGTTGAATTCTAATTTATTGTTATATACATAAAATCACATAGTTCTCTTAACTACTTTAGGCATATTTCACATAAATAAAACAAAAGGACACAGTGATTAAATTATGCTTGATTATAGAACTTTCCTTCTTTTGATTCCTTTGGTTTTATTTATAATACTTAGAGTTATTAACAGATTACTCTACCTCTCAAATATCTCCCCATATTTGTGGAATTTTAAAATATTTAAATATTGTATAAATGAAGGATTTGAATATTAGTAAAGAAAGATATAGCTTCAGATTTGCAAATATGGCTTTTCAGAGAAGTATAGAGACATTCAGTTATCATAGAATTACAATACTTCTCACAAAAAACTTCTCATCGCTATAAATTGTCAGTGATTGAAATATGTATAGAAATTTTCTTACAGTAAGTGAATTATAAAATATCTTCTAAATGTTCTTTCAACTTTGCAAAGTTAAATATGCTTAGCTCAAGAATTTTTTCCATTCCTGAGATCAAAATAAAAGTGACACTAAAATGATAAGAACTCAGCTTACTATACCCAGAAAGAGCTATGAGTGCACAGTGAGAAGAGAATAAATGAGTAGATGTACCTGAAAGGACCCTGGGTCTCCAGCACACCCCCAGTGCCAGTAATTATTTGAGGTGCCAAGAATAACCCACCCTGAAAACACGAAGACAGACTGGCAGAGTTCCAGAAATAAACTTCTCTAAAACCGCATCTCACCTTTTATCATTTTAACTCCTTTCCCAATCTGTGCACTTGTCTTCTGACCTTTCTCATTTCCTGACAGCCGGCAGCTCTGCCATTAGCAACAGCCACCAGAAGCCACACTGCCACATCTGTCACTGTGAGTTAAGGGCATCATCCAACCTCAAGACAACTTGGATTTTTCTCCTTTCTGCTTTAGGACTTCCTCAATGAAGGGTCAAAGACCACTTGGAGCAAATAACCAAGCACAGAATGGGTTGTTGAAATATTTCATTTCACTAAACCACGAACTCCCACACCAAAGCTGTGACTGTGATTTGTCACACATTTACCACGTGGGTCTCCCATCTCCAACATGCTTAGCTCCCCTAAGCACCATGTTGTCACGAAACAAAACTGTTTGTCAGATACCACACCAAAATCCGCCGAGGACAGGCAGGCTGGAATCCATTTTTAGGCCTTATTCTCTGAGAGGACTGAGAATCTGCGAGAGCAACTAAAGCCGAAAAAGGTCTCTCCTGCCTCGCTACCACTGTACTGCAGCTGTTAGCACTTCTGGCGTCAAGGTACAAATGTCAGGGAGGTGCTGTCAGTAAAGTAACACCATGAAAAACAGTCTGTCCGTCTGGCCATCTGCCAGAGCCTGTAATCATCTCGTTATACACAGCTTGGAGCTGGCCTTCTGTTATCACTGTCGCCTCCAATTGCTCTTAATTGAAGCAGAGGGATTTGTTCCACATCAATGGAATGAAAGGGGAATTTTTGATTTTGTTAATAAGTGTAATTTCGAACCTGAAGAATAACTGAGGTGCTTAGACTATTATGGTTCAGTTTTCAGTAATGCATCAACAAGTGTGTTGAGGGAAGAAATGGCTATTATTTGTTCCCAAAATCCCCAACCCAGAGTTTACCTTTGAGAAGAGAGTACATTTGAAAATGTCTTCAAATTGGTAAGAATTGTAAAAACTAATACTTTGATTTGGATGAGTCTGAGTTAAAATTAAATAAAATAACATTTTAGGTAGAGATTATCAATTAAGTCACTTAGGTTTTTTTTTGAATATTTATTTATTTATGCACACAAGAACTGGTGTGCAGGCCAGAGGTGTGGGGTGGTGAGAGGATTCCCCAGAGACAGAGTGGGGGGCAGAACAGGCAGATCTACTGAAGTACACTGCTGAGGGGAGGAGCAGGAAGACAGGAGAGGTCTGCTGCACCCTGTGGGACTCTCCCTGGCTGGGGATGGAACTCTGCTGCAGTGGCTGCCAACAGCTTCATAGTGCTGAGACTTAATCCCTGCGCCCCCAGGAAGGCCCTAAGTCACTTAGTCTTTAAGAAATTCTAGCACTTACTATAAAACGGATAAATAATTTTATTGTATCTTACCTTTAGTAATATTCTGGTTTGAGTTTTCTGTAATGCCATTAAAACTAAGGAGTGTCACAAACATGCCTTTCTTTTTTTTTATTTTTTTTTAAAGATTTATTTATTTATGCACACAAGCTGGGGTACAGGCCAGAGGCGTGGGGCGGCGAGAGGGTTCACCAGAGACAGAGCGGGGAGCAGAACAGGCAGATCAGAAATACACTGCTGAGGGGAGCAGCGGGCGAGGCAGGAGAGGTCTGCCGTGCCATGTGGGAATCTCCCCGACTGGGTGTCGAACTCATATTGCCGACAGCTCCACAGCGCAGCGCTTAACCGCTGCGCCACCAAGGAGGCCCTAAAACATGCCTTTCTTGAGGTTCTGAACATGACAGCCAGCCGGGCATCACCAGCTGTCCTATGATCTGCAGGTTATCACTGGCTTCAATCTTTCATACGGTAATTTACCAACCAATTTTTCATCATCTACAGAATTATGCCCTGGGCCGTGGACCAAACTTGTGGACACTTTTACTGGGGACGTTGTAACCAAGACACATAATCAGAAAACAGGTAAGGTCCCTGTTTTCTGGAAAACAGGGGGAAAAAAAAAAGGCACTTGTTTCCTTTATCAACATATTAAAATAAAAAAATATGGGCCTTACTTTTCTGAGTTCTTATTTCATATTTCTATATGCATATGTACACATTTCCACAAGGTACACAAATCCATTTATTTCCCCACTATTTTATCATTCTGTCAAAACTGCTATTATTAAGGTTACAAGCAGCCTTCTAAGTGAAATAAATATGAAAAGATTAATTTGGAAAAGAACATTTTCTCACAGTAGATTGTCTATCAGGGTGGCCTCATCACCCTCTAATTACCAACATCAGGGGACTTTTTCTAGGATTTATCTTCTAAGCTTCTCAGTGTCTAATAGATATGTGCTCAAGAGCACCACCGAGCTCTGAAACTCATTATTTTCACATCACTTCATAACTTTCACTTTTTCACGATTACTCATTTTTATCATGGCTTCTTCATCCGTGAAGCTTGTCAACAAAAGCATAACTGAACAAAAGAAAATATAATGCTTACCTATTTTTCATTTGAACTATTTCCATAAGAGGATTTACTCTATTCTGTGCTTCTAATTCAGAAGCAGGCGTCTAATCTGCACCCTCTTCCCCACCTCTGTTACTAATATTTCGCCTGATGCTTTTCCCCCTGGCACTGGCATCAGCTTCCTGGTGGCTTTTCCTACCCCCTTTCTCTCACTATCTCAATCAGTCCAGTCCTTCAAACTATAACCAGTTTGCTTCCTGAATAACAAACTTACAGTGTCATGCATGTTAACAAAGTTATCTGTGGGACTCCCTTTCCCAGAAAATAATGTTCTGAAACTTAATCCAAGGCTATTTATTATCCACATTTTATTTCCAACTTCACTATCTGAGAGTTCCCTACACTCACCAGATGAACTTTATTTCATTCTTCCCCGATATAGATGCATTCTTCAGTATGGCTGGAACGGGCGACAGCATCTCCTAAGCCTTTATTCCCTCCCTACTCGTCTGTGGTCTACAGAACAGCAACAGCATTTCCTGAGAGGCTGTTATAAATGCAGAATTTCTGATTGATCTCAGACTGAGACACTTAGAAATTCTAATTTAAAAAACAAAACATGGGGGCCTCCCTGGTGGTGCAAGGGGGTTAAGTCTCAGCACCATGAAGCTATCCCCATCTCTAGCTAGATCCCCAGATCCCAGCCAGGGAGCTTCCCACATGGTGCAGCAGACCTCTCCTGCCTTGCCCGCTCCTCCCTTCTGCAGTGTGTTTCAGTGGATGCGCCTGTTTTGCTCCCCACTCTGTCTCTGGTGAGTCCTCTCATCCCCCACACCTCTGGCCGACACCCCAGCTCTTGAATGCATAAATAAATAAATCTTTTAAACAACACCATTTATTATTGGCATAAATACTTGTTTCACAAAGCCACTCTTTTTATCATCCCACTGTGTTCTAGTCTCACCAGAATTTGGAGTACATTCTAAAGTATTCTAGATATTTTAACTATACTTGGGCACTTGCTCCTCCTCCTTTCTTCCTCCTTTAATTCTCCTTTCCTCCTCCTCCTACTTATTTCCTTTTCCTTCTCTCCTCAATCTATGGCAGAAACAGTGACAGCTGTTGTAGAACATTCTTTTTGTTGTACCAATTAATTACTCAGATATCTCCTTACTACCGAAATTTCCTTCCAATTTCACTCCAGCGAAGGGTGAACTTTCTCTTTTCTTTGCCCAGAAATTAAATACTCTTTCATGCTATTTGATGATAAGTAAACACAGTCACTACTGAACCAGTGAGATGAGTGACTCAGAATGAGATGCTGTATCTCCAACCATACCTGGTGTGGCGAATCCAGCAAAGTGAATGAAACAACTCAAAATTCTTCACGGGGCAGAATGACACAGGGTAAAATCTTCCCATCAAACTAAGTCTTTCTAGTTGTAAGACATCTGTAGATCACTAAAACATTTTGGCTGCTGAGAAAATTTTATAATGCGTACAAGTAAAACACTGCTTCAGCTATCAAATATCACTTCACTATGTATTGCATGATGAATGATATTCAGAAAACTTAATGTGACACAGCATCATATATTGTTACACCATCAAGACGCTGGGCACGCCTTCAAAACCGCATTATTCAATTTATGAAATATTTGTTGACTAACAGAACCTTGAAATTTGTTCAGTCTAAACAAAAGGTTTTCACATGTCATGTATTTCTGATCACTTTTAGATTAATGTGGTTCAGACCTACTTTCTAACCTATGTGTCCAGCTCTCTGAAAGCAAAACAGTTCTCACCATTCTTGTTTATTTAAAGGCCAGAAAATACTCTTCTTCAAATGTTATATCTTACTTATTGAGTCAAAAAATTACCAGACTTTGAAGTGATATAAAATTACAAGACCGTTTTACAAACACAGTATTTATTACACCAGATATAAATTACTAGATCAAACCTTTGCTTTTCAGTTGTCCTGATTATTATAGACACATTTAAGTGGCTTTTATCAAAGGCATTTATAATTAAGAAATGCAAACTTGCTGAATATTAATTTTATGTGAAATAAGATTCTTGTAAGAGAATTCTTTTTTATGAAAGCATTTACTTTGAGATGGAGTAAGATGTTTTATGTCATACACAAGGTCTATGTTCTATGGTAAATTAAATTCACTCATAAAGTCCTAAATAAATCAGTTTGTCTTCTTGTTCAATAGGTGAGAATTTTCTGTCTGTTTCAAAGTTAACACCTTCTTAGCACAGTTTTAGCTGTCTATAGAAGTCTTGAGTCTAGAGTAAATTAGTGAAAGGGTGAGTTTCTCTTAGAAATTAAAGATTCAAATAAAAAAGGATTAATGGACCATCTTTTATCATAAAAAAGCAAAGATCTCTGTCAAACTACAAATCATTCAAGTTAAAATGGGTCACAATGATTTACCTATTTCAAGATAATTTGCTTTTACTCATGAATCATGACCTACATTCATGAAATTATTTTGCTGGGATGATTTTATGTGTTGACTATTAAATCTTATTTATCTTTGATTTCTATTCATTCATTGAGTTTACTATCCTAGAGAAAATAACAGTAGCGTAAAAAATACCTTGAAACCATGGATGGTGTGATGACAGCAAAGAGAAAGGCTAAGCAGTCTATAGAAAACTGGGTTAGTATAACTCTAAATAGTCCTAGATGTTCTACTTCTTTTAGCTCTTCCTTCTGCTGTCTTTCACTAAAACGACTCTTTAATTTCCAGTCTATGAATGGAATGAGTACATTCATTAAAAATTTGTCTAGTAGATTCATTCAAGGAAACCTTCTAAATCTCTAGAAGTGTGAGAATCTGTGGTACATGAGTCATGTATTGGTCCTTATTGATATACTTCAGGCAGAGTTAAAAAATTAACACCACAGGGGCCTCCCCGGTGGCGCAGCGGTTGGGCGCTGCACTGTGGAGCTGTCGGCAGCAGTGATGCAAGTTCGATGCCCGGCCGGGGAGATTCCCACATGGCGCAGCAGACCGTTCCTGCCTCTCCCGCTGCTCCCCTCAGCAGTGTGTTTCCGTCTATCTGCCTGTTCTGCTCCCCACTCTGTCTCTGGTGGGCCCTCTCACTGAGGGCCCCACGCCCTGGACTGTACCCCAGCTTGTATGCATAAATAAATAAATCTTTAAAAAAAATTAACACCACAGTTTATTTATGGCTATGTCATTACTTGACAGCTGGACTCTTGTAAAAAGTTTGTTTAGATTTTAAATGTCATTTGGAAAAAAATATTGTTTAGAATTTATCCATTAATTTTGTATTCAGCTTCTAAGTACTTAAACTATTTTAGAAAATTGCTATATTGAATAATGATTGTGCTGTATATTTTCATGAACAGCATGTTTATCTCTCTACACAAATATTTATACATACTATATACATGCATATAATACACAGGTACAAGTGTATTTACAACTTTTGATGTATAATGGACAAACACTAAACTGTACATAATAAGGTATATAATTTCATGTTTTATATATGTACAAAGCTACGAAATCATCAACTAAAAATTAGTGAACATTTCCAATGCCTTTAAAAATTTCCTCATTCAATTTTTTAATCATTCTTCTAACAGCATTACTAGTAACAACGGATTCACTTTCTGTCACTGTAGATTATTTTGCATTTTCTAGATTTTTATATTATAAAATCATGCACTGTGACAAATTTTTGTCTCACACAATACAATGATTCTGAGATTAATCTATGCATTTATTTCTTAATAGAATTATATAAAGTGATATAGTTTGCTGAGCGACATTAAATGAAACAACTGGTTGATGGCATTCGGCAATAGTCAGTGCCAGATTCCTTTGTAAGGTGAGTGCACAAAATGAGTAGCACCTATGCTTGGGGATATTTTCTGGGATTTACTACAGGAAGATAAGGCCCTAAACAAGGAGCAGTGGTCTTGGTAAGTAATGGTCACCCTACAGGTTGGAAATACTACAGATGCAGGTGTGATGGAGGGATAAGGTGGTGATTAAAGACAATGTACAGAGGATCCCATTTATTTGGATGAAAATACCTCTTGGATCTCTGGCCAATTTCTAGACTGCAAGGGTTCAGGAAAAAATGTGGACATTCTTAGAGACAGCAGTTGCTGGGAAACTGAGAGGAAATAAATAATCTGGGTCTCCTTGTGCTGGAAGATGTTGTTTGCTGGCTCAGTCAGAATGCAGAGTTTGGAGTGAAAACCCAGTCCTTTCCACTGCAATCCCACAAAAAGTGAGACAAATTGGAGTTTGAACTATGACACAAGAACAACAAGAGCTATGTTTTAAGATCAATGAAAAAAATGAATGCAGACCCATCTTAAAGGGAAAAAATAGCAGGAAGGTGTTTACTAGAACGTAGTGTAATATTTTTTGAGGAATTACAGATAAACCATAATCACAACAGGCAATATGTATTATTAACAATGTCCAGCCTACAAAGCCAAAAAATAAAAATCAAAGCAACAACAAACGAACTAGATAATTAAATAACAAAACCTGACAGATAAAAAGTGATTCAGTAGTTGACGGATGCATACCCAAAGCCAGATACTGCAGTCAGCAGGAAATGATTTCAAGATAACTATGACAAACAC
Source organism: Scalopus aquaticus (assembly GCA_004024925.1). Lineage (NCBI taxonomy): Eukaryota > Metazoa > Chordata > Mammalia > Eulipotyphla > Talpidae > Scalopus > Scalopus aquaticus. The sequence continues at coordinate 45,750 of PVIJ01007688.1, forward strand.
CTTAAATAAAGTTAAAAATAGGGAAGAAGATGAAAGATAAGAGAATAATTATAATATATAAAAATAAAATCTATAATTGAGAGTGACAAAATACAAGATCAAGAATTAATAACTTACTGAATTGATTTAACAGTGAAAGGTAGTATTAGTGAGTTGAAGACCTGTTGGTAGAAAATATGCAAACAAGCTGAGAGGGAATAATAAGAATGAAAACACACGTGAAATTATGTAATCATAAAGGCAATATGTCTAACACAAATTTGATAGCAATTCCAATATAAAAATTAAAAGAGTGAGAGAAGAATCAGTGTTCAAAGAAGGAATGGAAGAGCAATTTGTGTGAGTGGGACTCCCTCCTAGGAGAATGCTTCATTTTTGTATTTGATCTACTTTCCCCTTTGTATTTTAACACTTTCTTTCCATTTGTAAAAGTTCTATATTTTATTATCAATTTTATAGTACACCTAACTTCAGAAATCACTAGTAAATCATAAATAAGTTCTTATCATATCTTTTTATAGAATTTTTAAAGACCAATTTTCGTACTCATCTCAATACGGTTTATGAAAATTTCCCTTAACTTACTTAGTACAGTTAGCCTTTTCCTGCTTCTTATCTTTTGAAGACTTGTACTATACCTATTTTACAACAAATGTTACGTCATTATATAATATTTGTTTCTTATACTATGACAGATTTTCAGCAGAACTTACTAGCAGGTGTCTGTAAAACTTTTTAAGTAACAGCATAAAGGAAATATTGAATAAAACGGAGTAAGAAGTTGTTATTTTCAGTTGGTACTCATGGAAACCAAAGGAAACAAACATTGCAGAGTATGGTTTGGATACTTCCATTATCCTAACAGTGAATTAGCTTTTCATTTGGATATTTCTTTCTTTCAGAAGAGTTTGAGGCATTCTAAGATGATGCAACCGTGCATATTATTAAAACCAGGAATCATAAATTATTTCTTAAAACTTTGAGACTTGGGAAAATAGAAAGCCAATGAATCACATACCATTTGAACATTGATTTAGTTTCTGCATAAACCCATGCTGGATTTGGTGTATGTGTGGCTCCAGCAGGTCTGCATACTTTCCAATTTGCTTGAAAACTGCGTGAAAACACTCCCATGGCCCTCTTGTAAAATATGACAGTCTGACATTTTCTTTAATTACAAGACCTGATCTGTTTAATAGCACAAAATTGGCCTCCAACTTGACAGGCCTCCCCTTTAAAATCAATGGTTAGACTCTAGGGCACCAGCTTGGTCATCAAGATCAATATTAGAAAAAATATAGCTTGTCAAGACCTCTCAGCCTTTTATTGATTCAAATGGGGAGCAGCTCACAGATTGAATAATGATAGTAGAGTTCAGATCCAACAAATGGGAGCTTCTTACATTAATTTCAGTAAAGACAGATAAATCTGTGATAAATGACACAAACGTAATATAATTATCCAAAAACTAGTTAAACAGCTGAAATTTGGGGGTGGGGGTAGGGCATTTAGATAGATAGACAGCTAGATCTTTAGCATGCATTTCTTTATATTTTTTAGTAAGAGACCAAATAACAAAAGTTTTACCTTGGCTCTTTCATAAACAAAACAAAGCCAATAACAACAACAACAACAACAAATCCACCTTATCATTACCAAAGGCTACAAGGAAAATTACATTAAAATAAAAGAAAATTATTTACCATGAGAAGAAAAATAATTCATTAGTTTCTCTTGAGTGTCTGTCTTATTTATTTTTAAAAAATGTGCTAAGGTTTTATAAAGAAATCAATGTTTTAGGGCCTCCCTGGTGGCGCAGCGGTTAGTTGCTGTGCTGTGGAGCTGTCAGCAGAGGCAACTCGAGTTCGACGCCCAGCCGGGGAGATTCCCACATGGCGCAGCAGACCTCTCCTGCCTCGCCCGCTGCTCCCCTCAGCACTGTGTTTCCCTTGATCTGCCTGTTCTGCTCCCTACTCTATCTCTGGTGAACCGTCTCGCCACCCCATGCCTCTGGTCTGTACCCCAGCTTGTGTGCATAAATAAATAAATCTTAAAAAATAAAAGAAATCAATGTTTTAACTAGAAATGTTTTTTTTTTCTCAATTCTAGTGCCAGATAACATCTCGTTGCCTAACTAATGTAGGACTTGATTTCTTCCTCTGCCATATCAAGAACTAGAAAGATAGCTAAACATTATTCTAAAACTCAGGGGAGAACACATAATAGTCACATATTAGTCACTTTTCTATATTATTAGTGATTGAAATAAGTCTGTTTAGTTATTTTATTTTTGCTTTTAATTTGAATGCTAACTAAGCTGTGAATAAAAATCACACCCACAGGATTTCTCACCCTACTACACACAAATATTCCAAAAATTAGAAATGAGAGTCTGTGGTTCCATTATTCTATCAAAAGTTTAAGGATTTTGTACTTTGGAACTACCAAATTGTAGTCTTTAAAATAGCTAACATGGTAAAATCTATTTTACTGCAATTAAAACTTTGTTTTTTAACAGGAAAATAGTTTATTTTTTCTTACTGGTATTCATTTTTTTGCAATAAATGAACAAACCCCCATAATTCTCCCACCACCTCCTCACCACCCCTGAACCATCATCCCTTGTGCTCTTCCCTTCCCTGTTTTGACCCCTCCCAGATGGATACCTCAGATCTATAGTTTGCTTGCAAGTTTTGTCTTTTTTTTTGACCTTTTGTTTGGTTTTAATAGGGAAAATATTTTAAAGATTATAGTTTAGTTTATATCTAAAAGTTACACAAATACACATCACCAAATCATGTTCTTGAGTAAAACTTGGGCCAGAGATCCCTAAAAATACTTTTCTTTTGCTACCTAATTGCTACACTGATAGAGTACACTGATAGAGACTCACTGAGGAGTCACATTTCATGGGCACTAGTGTGGGCATTTTACTTCCTCTACTTCATTTACATATTTCATATATACTCTTTGTTTACCTTATTTTATAAGCCTCATGTATTTATTCTATCTGCTATTTTATTTTCCCTGTGGATGCACAACAAGCATAAGAGATAATGTTATTCTGATCTTTTATGCTCTCCTATATATATGAGAAAACTAAAATTCATTTGATAAAGCAAATCCCTCAGTGTCCACAGATAATAAATGTCATGGTTTAGATTTTAAATCACTTCTTTGACACCTAAATTCAATTTTGTACTGTGATACAGAGCTTAACGCCATGCTGCTTATTTAAAGACTTAAAAAATAATTTCCCCCTATAAGGTCTTATATAATTTCCTAGACAAATGTGATGGCTTTGGGTTAAATTCTACATTTAATGCAAACTTACATCAAATCTACATTTAATATAAAATTTGATTTTGGGGCCCTCCCTTGTAGCCTAGGGGTTAAGTCTCAGTACCACTGTGAAGGCCCATAATGATCTGAGTTTGATCCCGACCAGGGAGATTCCCACAGGGCACAGCAGACCCCCTCCTGCCTCCCTGCTGCTCCCCTCAGCAGTGGATTTCAGTGGATCTGCCTGTTCTGCTCCCCACTCTGTCTCTGGTGAATCCTCTCACTCCCCGCACCTCTGGCCTAAACCCAGTTCTTCTATGCAAACATAAATAAAATCTTAAAAACCAAAAATTTGGGTTTTTTTCAAAAACATTTTTGTTTTCTATAAAAAATACCAAAGATAAAACCCCTTTCAAACAAAACCTATATAATTCTCAAATGCATTTCCTATTTTAAAAGTTAAAATAGCAATGCTGACTAATACTAACACCTTTGTGACTTTTAAAATTAGCACTTTATATTTACAGAAAATACTTGTCTCAGTTTTCTGAAAGACTGTATATAAGAAGCCTAAAGATAGGATCTTTTTCATATATTACATGGATGAAAAATTGACCTAGAATTTCTTATTTCCATAAATTTCAGGTATGAATAACCCAGAAACTTTACCAACTCCCAAATTATTTTGTTGCCCTTAATTGAAATTTTACAAACTGCCAACTTTTGCTATTTGTGAAACTCTAACAGATGTTAATGATTATCTACTGTGTTAAGAAAACATACAAAGAATTGAGGATACCTGTTCTCTACACTTTAAGCGTTACTGATTTACTTACCTATTTCATTTATTTCTATCTCATAATTCATTCAGAGACAAAGCCTTGTTAAGGTGGTGTTATGGCCAATGCATTTTATCTTACTTTTGTCTGAAGGTAAGAGTTTCCCTCCACAGTCATTTGCTTCTTTAATTCAAATTATTATGATTGGAACCCTCCCCCAAATCAACCCTCCTAGTGCTAGTCTTTGAGCTGCTACTGGGGTTACTAGGCAGGCTAGCAAAGTTGTATGGGTCGACAGTATTATTATGACAGCTATGGCCTAACAGATAGCTGTTCTGGCGCCCACTGCTAAACATTTCCTTTTGTTTCTTGCCTACTCCAAGAGCCTAGGCTGGGGCTAGTGGAGGCATGATCACCACAAAAGAGTTGTACAACGAGAGTGACCGCATCTCAGGGCTGAGATGACCGATTCTTTGACGGAAGACTTGTGGCCAACTGTCTATTCTCGGAGGTCAGCAGGGCATGTCTGGCCCCGAGTTACACACTGAGCCCTACTTCAAAGCATCCCGCTCCAACGATTGAGCTGTTTCCCAAATCCAGGTAGTCTCTTGTGAGTCAAGTGTAGAGTTGTGAGAGTAACTGGAAACTGTAAGCTACAGAAACATGGACAAATAACTCTTACAACGTTTTCAGAAGAAAGATATGTTGCAAGAATTAGTCCTAAATTACTTCTTTAAGAGAAAAAAGTGAAATTATTTCTACCCTTAGCTAGTGAAGAAACTGATTTACATGGGAGTGATTTTTTTTTAAGATTTATATTTTTATGCATACAAGAACTGGGGTGTAGGCCAGAGGTATGGAGGTGAAAGGATTCACCAGAGACAGAGTGGGGAGGAGAACAGGCGGAATGATTGAAACCCACTGCTGAGGAAGCAGCGGGAGACAGACGAGGTCTGCTGCGCCCTGTGGGAAGCTCCCTGGCCTGGGATGGACTCAGGCCACAGTCGTGGGCCATCATGGTGTCAGTGCTGAGACTTAACCTCTAGGCCACCAGGGAGTCCCCAAGAGAGGAGCTGAGTATAAGTCACCTACAGGAGTGCTCAAATATGATATTTATTAGACAGTACGTGTGACTAAAGAGCAAGTATTTCCTTCAAAGACAAAATTATTAAGAGACAAGTTTACATCCTCAACGTAAATATAGTCACCTCACTGTCACGTTCAAACTTTAGTAACACCTCTAGGAACTCTGATACAGTCACCAAAGACATGCCCCGACCCCGGCGTGCATCCCCAGCACTGACGAGTCCGTCCCATTCAAGCCCCTGAACATGGAGGGCTGGGAGCAGCAGCTCTGGCAAGTTTCCCAACTGAAAGAAAGCGGCGGTCACAGCTGACGTTTAGTGGCATGTGAGATACAGAGGTGACCACTTGCGTGAGGGTTTCCCATTTCTGCCCTCCAGTTTTAATCCCATGTGTCATTTCCTATCTTTGATAAGTCACAAGGTAGATACACTTATGCTGCTACTTATCATTTGATCTCATTTGCATTAAATTGCTTTGAAGATAAATGTGCTTCAAATTTGTAACACTAATTAATATTGTATGTCGATCCACTATTTAAAGCTGTGTATTCAAGCTTAGCATTTTATATTACAACATTGTCAGTATAGGGCATTCTATAAATAGAGATATGTAGAGTCCAGTGCTTACAAAATTATGAGCACAAAAACCTATTTCATCAGATAGATAGATAGACAGATAGATAGATAGATGGATGGAGTTACACGTTTTCTTATTTTAAAATTTAACATTTAAAATGAACTGTCTGGTAAAATCAGTAAGCACTGAAGCACATACAGACTGAAATATGTTGACAGGAAGCATGGCTGGAATCTGAGGTGACTGCGTTGTGTGAAAAAAGTCAGAAAATGTAAGACAATTACCAAATGATTTCACTCAATGTGAAACCAGAACAAATAAACTGGGAAAGCACATTAAAAAATGGCTTAGATTCTATGAGCAATATGGTGCCTGGCGGAGGGGTAGAGAATGAAAGGATCCAGGGGGCCAGTTTGATACTGTGATGGCACTGGAACTTCACTGGTGGGCAACTGACGTATACACACAAAATTAGGTGTAAAATTCCCCTTCCCAAATTACATGTTTTGCAAATAAATGGGAAATCAATAAAGTCTGATTAAAAATAAATTTTATAGCCACATATTTAAAGGAGGAAAAAAAATCTGATGTCAATAGGGGTCATGTAAATTAATATCCAAATGGGCCTCCCCGGTGGCACAGCGGTTGAGCGCTGCGCTGCGGAGCTGTCGGCAGCGGCGATGCGAGTTCGCCGCCCAGCCAGGGAGAATCCCACGTGGCATGGCAGACCTCTCCTGCCTCGCCCGCTGCTCCCCTCAGCAGTGTGTTTCTGATCTGCCTGTTCTGCTCCCCACTCTGTCTCTGGTGAACCCTCTCGCAGCCCCATGCCTCTGGCCTGTACCCCAGCTTGTATGCATAAATAAAATTCTTTAAAAAAAAATAAATTTTATAGCCACATATTTAAAGGAGAAAAAAAATCTGATGTCAATAGGGTTCATGTAAATTATTATCCAAATTACATAAAATGCAAAAATATTTCTTGTCAATGCAAAAATTAGCATGAATAAGATTATTATTATTCATATGCATTTGTGTTTCTTCTTCTAAGAGTTATAAAGCATCCTGATAACTGTTATTTGTATATCGTAATGCATTACACACCTACTTCTATATATGTATATGTAATATACAAAGGCATATTTTGAATATTGTACACTAATATATTTATGTACATACACTTATGTACATAGGCAGTGTTACATATCTATTTCTCAAGTATAAATAAAATACTGTAAAAATTACAGTAAATATTAAATAAAAATCTGTAATGATGTTAATTATAACAGCCTTTGCAAAAATATTAATCCCCAACATCATAGCTATGAGTATCTCTGTTTGAAAAATCACAATGCACTCTGGTGCTTCATTCTACTTTGAAAAAATTTGAAACACCAAAGAGATCCTTTTCAATGACTTTTTGATACATTTTTCAAATAGAGGATTATTAACCATTTTTAAAATCTTAACTCAGATATACTTTACAACTCTAATAGTCATCCACTGTAAGTGCAGAGTTCAGCCATATTTAGCATATTTACAGTTTTGAAACAAAAACTAATTTTAGAAAATTTTCAGTCATTGGAAGCCATTTTTAGCAGTCATTTCCCATTCTGTCTTCTAAGTCATATAATTCATTGATACTTGTCAATTGTTAATAATATTCCCTCATTATCATTTTATACCTGGGAGATCAGAAATGAGGCCTCTTTCATTTATGACTTTATTAAATAGAGTATTCTCTATTTTATCTTCATTCCAGGTAAAAGTTAGGCTATTTTTGATGATCTTTTTTAAAAAATCTTTTGGTTACTTTGTTGTTTTTTTGTTGTTCCCTAGCTCATTTTATCATATCTAGTATTTCTTTCTTTCTGCTATGTATTTGTTTTTTTCTTCCTAGTCTCTTGTGGTAGATGATTAGATTGTAGATCTGAGATTTTTCATCTTTTTGAATATAGATATTTACAACTATTTTTTTCTGAAGACTGATACAAATATGTAAGTTATGATGTATGATGTTCATCTTTTTCTTTTTCTCAAAATAATGTCTAACTTGCATTATGACTTGTTTTCCTTGGTCCATAGCTTGTTTGTTTGTTTAAGGTGTATCTTTGTTTTCTACCTATTTCTTAGCCCCTATTAATCTTCTTTCCCACTGATTTTTAAGTTAATTGATTTCTAATTAAATTTCTAATATGATGCAAAATTGTGTTTGAAGTACTTTGTATGTTTACAATTCTTTTCAATTTCTTGAGGATCGTTTTGTGGGTTATTTATAGTTCATTCAGGAAACTATTTCATATGCAGCTGAGAAAAATACTCATTTTTCCATCATTGGGTGGAATCACCTACCTACAAGTTCTGTTTACTACTGAAAGTAGAGCCCAACGACACTAATCATTACTATTCAATGATCTATTTCTTCCTTCAAGTTACTATTTCAGGTCATCCATTTTGGAGGTCTTTTGTGAGAGAAAAACATGTTTATCCTTATGATATTGTCCTAATGAACTGACAATTTTTTTTTTATTATTAAACACCCCCTTTGTCTCCAGTAGAAGTTTTTGACTTGTATTCTATTTAATCTAGTATTAGTTCAGTCACCCTATCTCTTTGGTTACCTCTACATTGTGTATAATTTTCCATCATTTATTTTTTTTAACTCACCGATGTCTTTGAATCTAAATGTGTTTCTCCTGTGAAAAGCATATGACTGACTCATGCTCATTGCTCAGCCGTTCCATCAGTCTCTGGGTTTTGATTGGGGTATTTAACATCTTTACATTTAATGTAATTACTCAAATTTAAGGATTAGAATCTTCCACTATTTGTTTTCTATTTTTTATGTGTTTTGTTCCACTATTCCTGGATTCTTACCTTCTTTCGTGTCAAATGTAGACCTTTAAAAATGATATGCTAGGAAACAGAAGGTGCTGTGGCTCTGGAGGTGGCTAGGAGTTGCAGCACCTGCTGTGGGGGTCATTTGAGGAGGTCGCTGTAGTCATGTGCATGTTTCAAGCTGGGCTCAGGGACAGCCAGGGGTAGCACAAAGTGGTATGGAACCCCAGGCAGGTGGAAAGAGGTCCCAGTTACAGGACAAAGAAGAGCAAGAACAATACCAAGTAGCTCTTCCCAGGGACTTGGGCACACCTGCAGTCAGCTCCCCCTCAAAGACGCAGCCCTGGAGGTCAGCACCCAGGGAGCCATCCAAGTGCAGCCCTGAGCTGACCTAGGAGTTGTACAGTTTACAGAGTGGCAGCTCCTGGGATGAAGAAAAATTGCTCAATACTTCTCTGGCCAGCAGGATCCAGCAAGTGGTGGGGAACTCCACAGCTTTGAAGGCAGCAGCCAAGAAAACGCATGCAACTGAACCAAACCTGTCAATAAAGATCTGCAGGGCTCCCAAATTGGGGGTCAGTTCCCAAAATAGTTAATCTGCACGGGGACGGTGTTCTCCAGAGTCTTAGGCTACAAGAATGGGTTCTGGCACTGCCACGGTATCCCTGGGGCTTCAAGGGGAGGGGCCATCAATTGCTATTGCATCTGGCTTGTCAACATTGATGAGCTGACTCCTGAGAGCAGGAGGGCCCTGGCCTGGGCTGCTGCATCACTGCTGGAGAGAGGGGAGGTGGGTCTCCACGGAGACCCAACCATGGATGCATCCAACGCTTCTTTTCAGCTTCGGCTACTGCAGCTGAACGGAGTTAAATCAAACAATCACCACTCTTTGATGGTTGAGATTTCCCAGCAATATTCAAGTTTGGAAAAACATTGAGTATGTTCTGTGAATGGGGCTTTTCACAGATCTATAAATGTGATTAGATTTCTCCTTCATCTGCAGTGCTGGTGGCTTTTGGTTTCTGTGCCAACGAGCTGGGGAGGGAGGTGGCATGGGAACAGCCCAAACTGGAAAATCAAACAGCACTCTCTGTCGTACTGGAGTTCTGATGTTTTTGTCTTTATAGTTCTCAGTTAGTTCTGTAACATTGACTAAGTGCCAGAATTCCGAAATCACTGATCTTCCCCTCGGTTTCACTGTTTCAGTGTGGTAACCAGTTCAGAGGATCCCCCACTCCAGAATCAATTTCACCATCTCACTTTTTGATTTAACACCTCAAAGTTAGTACCTCCTTTCCTAATGATGACCATCCTAGGTAGACTTTCTTTGTTGGACTTCTATGTAATTTGCACCTTGTGAAAAATCTTACTGTCCCAGCTCCGAATTCTGCGTTTTCTTTACTCATCACAATTTCTACATCTCCCCATCTTCAGTTCTTTACTTTAATTCCTTACATATAAGAATTTCATTTTTCTTTGAGTTCACTGGGAAGGTCCTCTTTCTTGCAGATTTACTTTTAGTTTGGCATTTTTGCAGATTATTACCTTTCACGGACTCAGTGCAGTAAGTGGTTGTTAATGCAACTCTGTATTTAACCTTGCAAAGTTTTAATATTTTTCTCTTTTTAATCATGACACTTTGCCTGTTCACTCCTATTAATTGAGATGCTCATGACTACATATTTTCTTTGTTAGACTGAAAGTGTCAGCCCCATACACATGTTAAATTATTTTAGGATTGTTTACAGCGACTTTTTGACTTTATGAGTCTGACATTTCTGAAAGTACCTCCCTGTCCATATCAGCAATGTAGCAACAATGGAAACTCACCATCAGCTTTTCTTGTTCAAACACTGTAATGGTTTTAAAAGCAACAGTAGCATTGATCCACTTTGCAAAATCACAGCATGATTCAGAATTTAAGTGTTGCCACTTATATGCATTCTTTCTTCTCACCTGCCTTTTTCTTTGTATGAATAAATCTTCAGAACAGATGGTGGAAGATTATCAATAAAAGGCGTTGTTAGTCTCAGTGTGAATCCACTATGCTCAGTCAAAATGCATTGCTTAGCCACCTGCTCATTTATAACATTCACAACGACTCTCTCCTGTTTTACAGACTTTCTCTTAAACAAATAAATTCAGGTTTTTTAATCGATTAAAGAAGAAATGTTATTCAATTTTCTAACAGCTGCTTGTAAATATAATATGAAACCATACATTATACAATTGTAACTAAAACTATATACTACTAAGCACATCTTTATTTTAATGAAACATGTTATTTATAATTCTCATGTTTGTATGAAGATTCGTGTATTTGAAAGTAAAGTTGTGAAAGAAAAATCAGAATTTAATTTCTAACTAATATATAATAAAAACTGGTCCAAAGGAGATGCAGTTAATATTAGGTATAGCAAGTTAAACGTTGGTTTAAAAGTTTATTAACTATTTAACAATATATGTTGAATGTGTGTGCCCCCCCAAATTCATATGATGAAGCCCTAACCACTAATGTGATGATATCTGAAAGTGGAGTTTTTGGAAGATAAATAAAGCTAGGTTAGGTCCCTCATAATGGGAATAGTGGCATTATAAGAAGAATGTGATCCTAGACTTCCAAATCTACGTAACTATGAAGAGGATATTTATGGTAGCAGGAGGAGACTAAGACAAAATGTGCATTTGCAGAATTTATTATTCCAGTGCCTTAAAAAAGTAGTTTGAATAAATCACATTATTGCAAAATCATCCTCCTTGGTGAAATATTAAGCAGTAAATGATCTCTGAATACCTCCACTCTAAACTCTTAAATAAATGAATAAAGTCATAAGCAGAAATGAGATAGAGTTATCTACTTCTTACTGAAATCATGCTAGTTTTTACAAAATGATCTCTAATGTTTTCATGTTTATTTGTTAAATACATTACAAAAACACATTTTCAGACCTATTATTTTTGTAATGTTCAATATAAAGAGTTAAGCACTTGTATAGAGAGCTGTGTTTAGTTTGTTTTAGCAAGCAGGGGCTTAATGGAGTGTTCTGTAAGACAGCAGAGACTTTCTTAGAAAGGATGGCAAGTACAGAATGGTTATGTGATGATAATAGTATCATATAAAATTTATATCAAATTATCAAAGTTGCTGAATGCATAATGAACTTTAATGAAACTAGCAAAACTTGGAGAACTTTCATTATGGCAACATTTCATCAGTGATTACTGGGAGAAGTAGTTAAATAGAGAAATTAACTGCTAAATATAAGAAGTATTTGTATAATACAGGAGAAAGACTAGGAAACCTAGTGGAGATGTATCTTTCAATTCTACTGATTGTGAAAATATCAGACAACATTTGAAATGATTTTTCATTTTCTCCTCACTAGAAAAGAGATTCTAGCAGTTAGAAAAGGGGCCCAATGTCCTGTCCACCCTACCTAACCTTCAATCTCAACATACAAGTGATGGGATACTTCTTTCTGTAGATAAAGTAGAATTAAAAAGAGACATCCCAACTTCTTTTTTTTTTTTTTTTCCATTTTGTTACCTCCAGAATGTTTTTTGGTAAAACTACCCACGGAAATTTTCTGATAACCATGAATCAAGTAAGCTTACTTGATCATGACAGATTTCAACTTTCCAGTCATATGTTCACATCAATTTTAGCAAAAAGTAGAATAATGATGATAATATGCTTTAGATTCACAAGAACAAGCATTTGAATTGGATCTGTTAGGTACAAATTTCTGAAATTGTATCTGAATCTTCAACCTGAAAGCAAGGATAATAATAGCTATTTTCCCTGGAACTTTATGAGGCTTAAACAAGATGCCAAATACTTAAAACTCCCTAGTAAACAGAGGTTCTAGTTTTAAATATGAAGGACGATGAGTATGAGGAATTAAAACATAGCAGAGTTAATTTTATTAACTGTAGCACACTGTCACTATACTGTAGTAAAGAAAGGCATGATACAGCAATTAGAAATACATCTTTATATTATAAATACTTATAATATAACTCTACAAGGAAACTGCAGTCATGCCTATGAGAAAATCCCAGATGCCAAACCAATATGACTGTAAATGAAGAGCTAGACCACAATGAATCACAGTTCTGTGAACAATAATGAGAAAACACATTCATGTAATTTACAAATCTAGTTTTCTACCAGTTCATTCATGGGCATGTAAATTTTAAATATAAGTGTTATAATGATTGACGTTTGCTGAGAAATCCTTGAATATTTGGAAATACATAATAAGAAATAGAATTGGTTCTCACAGATTAAAAGAAAGGGATAACGAATCATTAAACCAAAGAAAGGCATGATGAAGTACAGGAAGCATTAAAAGAAAACAAGTTCTAGATACCTGAAGCAGAATGGTCATCATTTGGAGAATGAATATATGGAATGAGACAAGATTATTTCAAATGTTATAAAGTGAGGTTAGGGAAACCAAATACTTCTATTTGAGCATATGGGTGTTTACCCAAATGAATAAATGTTTTTCAGCAAAGAAGAGGAGTGATATGACATAAAGTAGGTAAATAGCAGTGTCAACCACCTGATCTCTCAATAATGTAACCCTCCTTCTAAGAATTTTACAGTGTGCAAGGTATACATGTAACCCATGCACATGTACACAATAAAAAGAGATAATTTCTTCCAAACAATCTACCTCCAGTTCATACTACTTAAGAGAAATTTTGTGACTATTTTAACAGCTTCAATTAAAAATTAAGACGCAAAACACTAATGAGCCATAAGTAATGGCAAAGAAATAGCTTCATACAATTGAAAAAGACTTAACATGTATCAAATTGCTCTACATCAGTCAATATGTTAGGTGCTTTCATATATACTATTATCCCACAATTACTTTAAGAACTTGATGTCATCTCCACAATACAGATGAGGATCTGAGAATCAGAAAATGAAGAAGTTTTCTAAGAAAAGAGGTAGAGAGTGATAGACTAGGAGCACAATTTACATTTGACTATGCATATGCCACTGTTTCATGAAGACTGGATCAGGATCTGGGAAGCAAATAACTCCAAGTATCAATAAACATACTCCGTACCCCCGAGATTATTGATAAGGATACATAATATAAAATTGCAAGCAGTTTTTTTCTTGTTTTTCTATTCATAAACTAATGAAGCTGACCTAGATTTGTAAGCTTTTTAAACTACCAATTAAAGATTGTTATTATTTTATGTATACTATTACAAAATAGCAGCCTGTTTTATTTAAAGCAGGGGTGATTTAATGCAACTTGTTTTAATAGACTCTTTGAAGTGAATTTAGTGTTCATATAAAGTGTGAAGACTTGACAGGGATAGAAATAGGATTCTTCTATCTTCTGTAGATAATGAAACTTAGAAAAGACATTACGCTAATCAAAAACAAAACCACATTAAAGCTGTAGTCATCATCAATGGTAATTATAAAGTGTGATAAATGACAGTCAAGCAAATTATGCATCTTGAAATTGACGTACAATAACGAGATCAATTACCTCATTGTAGAGTTCAAAACGATACCGAATAGTGCGATAAGGGCCTAATCTAAAGGTCACCATTTAAAAGAGATTAAATTGCTACATCCTTTTGATACCAACAGATGAGCATCATGATGATGCATCATTTTCAACACCACTTGAACATTCTAGAAAACTAGCTGTAGAAATGCTCACATATTTGACTTCTAATTGGCTAAATTTCAGTAAGTGTCCTAATTGGCTGTCTGTAAATGCTTTAACGATAATATAATCTTACCACCAAAAAAAAAAAAAAACCTACTTATATATAGCAAACAATTTGCTTGAATATATTCCACTAGCTAATTGCCCATAATCACTTGGCTCATTTGCTTACGTACATTTTTGCTTATGGTTGGATGTCAGAAGGAAAAATACAAAGAAAACAGATATTTCCTGTTCATTTTACCATGCAAGAACAGGCATCTGCTGCGTCGTGCTGACAAAGTACAAACATTAAACTGAAGTATAGAGGGGAATAAGGACCTGAAGGATGTATCACTAAGTAAGAAGGGAATATAGGAAAAATAATTTTCATCTGCTTCTCCACTTCCTTCTCTTCCCTCCTCTTCCTCTCTCCACGTTAATAATTAATGTTATTATTATAACTATATCTCAGTTTAGCTGTTGAAGAGATGTGAGTAGGTAGTATTCAAGTAGTTATTAGAAGAATAATGAATTTCGGGCCACCCTGGTGGTGCATTGGGTTATGTCACAGCACTATGAAGCTATCCACAGCCACCGCAGCAGGAGTTTGATCCCTGGCCAGGGAGATTGCCACATGGCACAGAAGACCTCTCCCACCTCGCCCGCTGCTCCCCTCAGGAGTGTATTTCCGTCGATCTACGCCCCACTCTGTCTCTGGTGAACCCTCTTGCCACCCCATGCCTCTGGCCTGTACCCCAGCTTGTATTCATAAATAAATAAATCTTTAAAAAAAATACCGAATTTCTAATATAGTTTCTATAAAACTATTTTCATTAGTTCATCATGAGTATGTATTTTCAAAGTATAAAGAAACACATAATGATACAATCTCACCATCACTCTTTAGTATCTTTAATATATTAAATCTTTACTATGTTGGCACTCATAGTCACATATAATCCACTTTCAGTGGGAAGGAATTAATTGAGCAGTATAATTTAGATAAGCAATAGCTCTAAGAATGGCAATTTCTCGGCTTATCAGTAAGATACTGGTCTTCATTTCCATCCTTAAGTAAGGAAATGAACTTAAACAATGGGAGACAGACTTGTAGATAGAACTTAACCTAGAAGGCACCATCTTTCCTAGATAAAACATTCTCTAAAAAACTCACTCAGCCATCTGTATCTTTTCTACTCAATGTCCAGAAACACGAATAATACATTGTTTATCTTTGAGAAAATACATTCCCTAATTGAGTGCATATGGAATGAAATATAAATTTCTACACATTCACTCACCTACCTACCACTCTAAGAGTTCTGTTACAGTGCCCTGGATTTTACACAGCTTCTACTTTAAATGTTTCCCTAGGGGCTAGGGATGGGGGTGGGGTAAAATACTTCCAGTGAAAGATAACTCATCACCCTACTGTCTCAGCCCTTGGAATATTCAAAGACAAGGATCATGACTATCCAAAGATTCTCTTTGCAGGAAACACATATATTTTTCAAAAACATAAAATTATTATTGGACATGTTTTTGATATATTCTGAATTTTTAAAAAGTACTGAGGTAGCATAGGTTCTAAAAATTTATTAAAATATAACATTGTAAAAATGTAATATTTTATAATGTGACTTATTTTTTAATAATTTTAGAGAAACATTTTCATTTAGAGGATCTAATTTAATCTTTTGGAATTTCATATACAGGGGTATTTTTGAACATGTGAATAAAGATGAACTATGAAACAGCTCTTATTTTTACGGACTGTTTAAATTAGTCCTAGGAACCACTACATAACTCTAGTAACAAAGATTTGCGAGTATTTCTTGTATTTTGCTATTATGTTTGAAAATATCTATTGACCTAACATTTCAGGGTTTTTGACAGCATTGGTATCCTATCAAGCTTAAAGTATTTCCCAGAGGAATAGATCCATTTAATTCACATTTTTAACCTTAAGGCCTTTACTGAACCCATGAGATAGAAGTTTAAGTTTTTCCACTCTTTTCATCTATCATGGAAATATAAGACAACTCTTATTTGAACAGCTGCACAATAGTTTGTCAAGTTAAACAGAGCTGAAGCAGGTCTTGTCTCACTCTCCAAGTTTTTATTTCTATAGGTTTTACTCCCTTAACTATTCATCAAACAGATGAATTAGACATGGGAAAGAAAGGATCTTGCATTGTAGGGTCAGATAGAAAGAGCATAAAATAAAGTTGTATGTGCTACACACATTCAGAAGAACAAACCCAAAGTAGAACAAGAAGTTTGTCTTTCTATATAACTATGGAAGATTTTGCCAAAGCTGCTCCTCTCAGACAAACTAAAGTGGGGAGATGTCATGATCATATTAAAGAGAAAAAGGAAAATATGAATTTTGCAATCATATAAAAATATTCTCTCTGCTTTCCATATGTATATGAAACCCCACTGTCCACAATTTCCCACTACAGTGTATGATTCAGACTGACCCCTACCATTTCCTCAATTATATTTCTCTTCTAGACCACAATATGAAGGTGACCTCATCTCTTTGCCCTTTTTTTAATGTACCCTGAATACACCTCGATGCCATTATTTGCTTGTTTATGTCCTCCAGATATATTAATTTGGCCTTTCGTTACTGAATCACCAACAAAATTAATGACTTACTATTTTGGTAGATATCAAAACAAGGACACCTTTACAAATATGAGGTATTGTTCCCTTCTCCCAAAGCCTCAAACATTATCTGCCACACCAATTTATCTCTTGACTTATGGAAAAAGTGAGATGAAAGGAGAAAAAATTTGAGAGAATCCTAATTTCCCAAATAATATTTTTTTTTATGTAGAGATTTTAAAACCCGTAGGAAATGAAGTAACTTAACTGGTTCTTTCTAGTTCCCTTAAACCTCTCCCCTTGATATGGTAAAGATGCAAAACAAAGTAATGTTAGTATTAGGAAAAAAAAATTTTATCCTTTCAGATGAGTAATTTACATTTCTAAAAACTTTTTATTTATTTATTTTTTAAGATTTATTTATACAAGCTGGGGCACAGGCCAGAGGCGTGGGGCGGCGAGAGGGTTCACGAGAGACAGAGCGGGGAGCAGAACAGGCAGATCAGAAATACACTGCTGAGGGGAGCAGCGGGCGAGGCAGGAGAGGTCTGCCGCACCATGTGGGATTCTCCCACATGCGGGAGTCGAACCCGCATCACGCACTGCCGACAGCTCCACAGTGCAGCGCTCAACCGCTGCGCCACCAGGGAGGCCCTAAAAACTTTTTATATTTTAATTATAAAAATGCTTACCTTTGAAAAAAACTAAAACTAAAATAAATATGGGATTAAACACAGAGATGCAAGTAAAAAGTACTTAGTATAATCTTGTTAAATTTACACAAAAATAAATAAAAAATCAAGACAATAGACATGCTTGATTATAAAAATAGCAATGCTTTCCCCTTTGATATTATCCCTCTAGCTAGTCTATCTTGCAGTAGCACAAATTCAATGTAGAGTAAAAGATAGCTTAAAATATAATACAGCAGCCCCACATCTGGATATAGAACTGAAGAAAACAAAATAAGAAACTTGAAGAGATATCTGCATTCCTGTTTTCAATGTACTCATTTTTCCAAGATTCAGAAACAATTAAGTGTCCATCAACAGATGAATGAGCAGAGATGATGTGATGTGACACACACATGAAAATAATTAAGCCATGAAAAAAAAAAAGAAATCCTGCCACTTGCAATAACATGGAGGGACCAAGAGGAGATTATGCTAAGTGAAATCAGTTAAAGAAAGGCAATTACTCTATGTGCAATTTTTTTAAGTGAAATAAAAAAAATTCAAACTCAAAGAACAGTTAAACAGTGAAACAGGCTGGAGATGGGAGACTGGTAAATGCTGCTCAGCAGGACCAACTTTCAGTTATAAGATGAATAATTTCTTGGGTTGCCTTACTGAACTTTAAGTGACTAGCTGGTATGACTAGATATTTGCTGAGAGGGTAAGTGTTAAGGATTCTCACCACAAAATAAAAAAATACATATATAACCACATGAGACAATGGTTGTGCTAATGAACCCGATTGTGGCACATTCCACAATGTATGTTTCTATCAAATCATCACTTTAAATGCACTTTAAATTTCTACAGTTGTGTCAGTTATGCATCAATAAGATTGAAAAGAAAAAGTAAAAAGTTCTCAAAGGTCTTCTTTTTTTCCCTCGCTCTATAACAACTCACATTATTTTCCTACAACTCCTGAGAAGTAGAAAAATGGGGAAAACAAAAGCATGTGTATGCAAGAAAAGAGAGAACAAGGATCATGCCAGAACCTTTGACACCTCCAGAGCTAACAGTTTCTGTGTTAACTTTTAATATTTTTTTGCTGTGAAAGGCCATTTATTGCTATATTAGCTGAAAACATGACGTAAACCCTTTTGAACTAGGAGTGACGGGGAAGAATCCCTTTTTCTAAAAGCAGTGATCAGTTCACGAGTACCTAGAGGACACAGTTCCAGCACCTACCTTGGGTTGACCAAACAAATAACTGTTTCCAATGTGCTCTTTTGCATTCTGTTCCCTGTGAAATCTTAAATTGAAATTGGTCATGTGATATATTCCTGGCCATAAAACATAAATCTGTGATAAGAGTCAGGAGACTTTAGTTTGTGGACCAATTGGATGAATTCATTAGTGTCCTTGCTGTGTAACTGCGGATGTGATGCCCAGGACTGAAGGCACCCTGTAGCCATTGGGGAGACTCCCAAGCATTTAAAGAGGAGACCAGAGTCCTAGCCATAGCGGAGCTGATAGGAGACAAGAGATAATAGACATGGGTTTTCCTTCATGTAAAGTAATCTAACAGCTTCCTATTTAAGTAGCTAATAGAGCATCATTCCTAAAGATACATCAGAGAGTGAGGTAACTTCTTAATGTTGTTTCCTTTCCTTTTTTTTCAAGATTTATTTATTTATGCATACAAGAGCTGGGGTGTAGGCCAGAAGTGTGGGGGTGGGAGGATTCACCAGAGACAGAGTGGGGAGCAGAACAGGTGAATCTTCTGAAACACACTGCTGAGGGGAGCAGCGGGGAGACAGGAGAGGTCTGCTGCGCCCTGTGGGTCAGCTCCCTGGCTGGGGATCGAACTCGTGCTGCAGTGGCTGCAGACAGCTTCATAGTGCTGAGACTTATCCCCTTGCGCCCCCAGGGAGGCCCTTGTTCCTTTTCATGAGTGTAGAATATGAGTGAATTTCTGCAGTTGAAGTTTTAAAAACAAGTCAACATTTACCCGAAAGAAATTACAGAAATTTTCTATCAAATAATAAGCTGAAACATAAGATTCTAAAAGTAACTCTAATTAAAATAAGCAGAACATCATAAATTTACAAAATCAGTGAAATATCGGTGAATAAACTTTCTCTGAGTTTTTACATTTTTCTCCAACAGGAAAAGTATATTTTTACATCTGACAAAACACATTTCACTTATTTTGGAAAACCAGTTAAAACAGAATTGCTTAGAAAATTTCACTGCAAAGAAAGAAACATACTATATAATTTTAAACATATGCACTTTCGCCCCTAAAGTAACATTCTATGTAGAGCAATTTATTTCAATAACTATTTCATTCATGTGTCAAAGAATATTTGAGAAAAAATATCTGCCTTAATGAGATCACAGTATAATAGGGAAGTAAACAAAATCTTACAATATTTTGCAAAAAAGCAACACCCTCAAATATTATATTTTATCTGTCGATGAGAAACATCAAGGAATCAAGTTCCCAAATGGAATATCGAAGCTGCCTTGATAAGGATAAGAGTTCACCAGAAAACTCTTCAGAAGGAACAATATATAGAAAATGGTTAGCATAAGGTGACAAAGAGAAAAATATTAGCTGGGAGATGAGATGATAGGATTTAGACTGAATTTGGATTGAATTATATCCAAAATTATAGAATATAGATATTACCTAGGATTGTTAGTATCTGTAAGTATTTAGAACACTGATGCACCAAGTGAGTTTAGCAATGATAGTAATAAGCTCAGATTATAAAATACTATTAAAATTGTGCAACATACAGTAGAAGACATAGTTCTTTCAACAAAACCATAATATTTACCAATATGACAGAATAAAAATAATGGCATTGCATAGTAGGTATATACTTTATATGTATAAGGATATACTCATTATAATTCTACATATTTTAACCTGACCTGTGTGCATTAATTTTATTTAAGATGCTTGACAATTCATATTTAAGAAAGATCTTTGACACAAATGTGGAAGATTTTACAAAGAATATTGACAACTTAGAATTTTACATAAAAGCCAAATCTTATACCATATGGAAGGTCAGAGTTGGCATGAAATATTATCTATACCCTACAAAATTTAGTAGAGTTTTATTGCATATTGAGGAAGTCTATTTGAACTTTGACTCAATAGGCATTATTTTTTTTCTTATTAGAAATGCAGGTCTAAATTTAATGATCCTGAAATAAGGATGGGCAGTAAATAGCTGTATTATTTGTTTTTATATCAAGAAAGAAAACCTGAGGTAGAAATGATAAGCCTGCCTCTTAGCCAGGTAATGAATATGACAAGATCCACTGCAAATATCATTAGAAGAAAACCCCGGCGAAGCACGTGGGAAGCGTTTATCCATTTTTAAAAATGTGATGTTGACGGTTCACTCAATTTTTCATCATATCACTGATTTAATCTATATTTCCAAATATTTCTTATTCAACTTTCCCTGTGATGCCCAGTCCCATTCTGACAATCATTTACCATAGTATTCTAAAAGTAGCAAACGTAAATACGGAAAAACTATACATAACATCTTAGCTTTGTCTCCAAGGCCACTAACCAAGTTTACATTTTGCTTGACCTTACCTTCTGCAATGGCAGCCTACTTAGCTTCTTTATATGATTGATGCAATTGTCACCTTTCAGCTGACTCTTCATCAAACAACTGACATTATTTACGTGTGTGAATGCGCAGGCGTGTGTGTGTTATTGTCAGGCCGTATCACCCACCTAAGTGCCAGGCATTAGATATAACCTAGAATAAACTTTCTGAAGATTTATAAGGCTCCATATGAACTGACATCCATTCTATTTGTGAAGTTAGGTCAAACAAATTTTCATTTCCCTTATAATCTTTCAGAGTTGTTTCCTTCATAGTATACTATTCTAATTGTTCTGCTTTGGTTTTCTCTTCATGAATATATTTCATAATTATATTTTCTTCATCTCGGTCTTCAGAAAATGTAATATAACTTTCGCCATGCACTGATTTTTTTTTAATTTATTGTGAGATCTGAAGATTTTCTTGCTTATTTGATAGCTTAGTTGCTACTTTTCCCATTTCCTGTAACCTGAACTATGAGGGTGGAAACTTACGACCCTTCTCAATAATCTGCACTGGGTCATAAAGATATCAAACAAGGGGCTGACACCTTATTGATTTATTTTGAGTAAGTAACATCTAGCAAGAGCATCTAACATTTGGGGTAAATTAAAATATGGCTCCAAGGTTTTTTTTATTATTATTTCTATCTTTCACATTATTGTGTATTCCCCGTGGGTCTGCCACCACTGATTCACCCGTGAACCGTCACCACAGTCCCTTGTGCTCTTTTCCGCCCCTTTCTGAGCCCTTGTCTTCCTCCTGCGTTGGTTCCCATCGCCTCCAGACACAAGCAACAAAACAGACACCAAACAAAGCCAGAAAACTGAGTCTCAGCTTACACATTAGGAGCTTCAACCTGACTGAAAATGGTTAGGCTCTAAGGTCTTGTGTTGTTTTTTTTAAGATTTATTTATTTATGCACACATGAACTGGGTGCAGGTCAGAGGTGTGGGGCAGTGAGAGGACTCCCCAGAGACAGAGTGGGAAGCAGAAAAGGCAGATCTACTGAAATCCACTGCTGAGGGGAGCAGCGGGGAGACAAGGGAGGTCTGCTGCACCACGTGGGAAGCTCCCTGGCCGGGAATCGAACTCGTGCTGCAGTGGCTGTGGATAGAGCCACCAGGGAGGCCTGGGTTCCAAGGTCTTAACACAACACCTAACTAAAGTTAGTTTCAAAATTGATGCTGAGAAAAGGAAGTAAGCAGCAGAATGAGGGGGCAGGCAGCAGAGTGGCCCAGGCAGGCCCCAATAAGCCTCAGGGCAGAGCCAGCAAGAGGCCTGACCCCAGAGGCCCCAGCAGGACTATAAGCAGACCTGGCAGAATGCCCAGCAGACACAGGGACTCAGCAGCTCTCAGGGCAGCCTGGCAAGCACCCCTGCAGAGGCAGGTCTGCCAGGAGGAAAGAGGACTCCTTCCAGGGGTGCAGATGCGGCAGGCTGAGCCAGCAGCAAGCAAGGCCTGACTGCCACTAGCTGTGGCTCTTGGGGCAGCGAGCCAGAGGGAAACTGCTCACAGAGACAGACCTTGGGGAAGAAGAGGGGATTATTTCACGAACAGGGGAGACCTGTCCAGATTCAAGCGACATTAAACAGGAGATGGGTGGAGCGGGAATCGTGAGGTGTTGTGGACAAGGGCAGATGAGTGGTTCAGGAAGATGTGGCAGAGATACACATGGAATACGACTCAGTTGATGAACTGCTATTTGCAACCACATGGATGCTAAGTGAAGTAAGTCAGAAGGAGAAAGACAGATACAAGAAGGTTCCATCTATGTGGAGACATTCACCCTCACCTGACTTTGCAATTGCGTAAGGTTGAGAGTGTGTCCTTAGTTAAAATTACTTTTCACAAATAAAAGTACATTGAGGAGGGGCCTCCCTGGTGGTGCAAGAGGTTTAGTTTCAGCACTTTGAAGCTATCTGCAGCCACTGCAACAAGAGTTCGATCCCGGGCCAGGGCGCTGACCCACATGGCGCAGCATGCCTCTCCTGTCTCCCCGCTGCTCCCCTTAGCAGTGGATTTCGGTTGACCCACCTTTCAGCTCCCCACTCTGTCTCTGGGGAATCCTCTCATCCCTGTCATACCTCTGGCCTACACCTGAGCTCTTGCATGCATAAATAAGTAAATCTTTTAAAAAAGTACATTGATTTAACAATATGTAGTTACAACATGTAAAAGTTGATTTAATGCACTTACATGTTATAATAATTGCCATTGTAATGGTAATGAGTACCTCTATTATGTTACATAATTAGCTTTTCTTTTTTGTGGTTAGAAAAATTAAGATTCATCCTCTTAGCATGTTTATGAATATAGCATAGTATCATTGTCCATATCCATTATATTGTACATTAGCTCTACAGGAATTATTTACCACTCATTGCAAATGTATACCCTTAAGTTAACATCTCTCCTATCCTCCCACTCCTTGTTTTTACTTTTTCTTTTTGGGATCTCACATATAAGTGATATCATATAGTATCTGTCATTCTCTATCTGAATTATATCACTTAAATTATAGGCAGTGAGTCTCATTTGCTGAGTTTTGTTCCTGCTTTACAAAGTATCTTTCAGGATTTAACCTTTTTCATAGTGGTTTTGCAATTGTGTCCATTGTTTTTAATGTAAGGATTACCTATTTGTTTAGCTTGGGATTTATGCTTCCCAAATCTATCTGACAACCCTTTGTTCATTCTAAATAATTTCTAGTTACGATCACTTTAAATAATGAAGGCTCTTAGAGTTCTCTCTCTGTCTCTAGGTGTGTCTCTCTCCCAAGTAGAACTTTAAATTCATTCCTTCAAGTGTCCTAACCTGTCTTTGAGTTCTCTTTACCTGTGCTTATTCTGATTATTAATTTATGTTCAATTTTACTCCCGAGTGGTTAATGTAATGTTAGGTCAATAAACTGATTTTTATTTAGTGAGTAAATAGAAATTCTACTTGATTTCTTGCTCCATTCTCCCTATCCCTTTTCCATTGTTCATTTTCTAGATTTCACATTATACTTAATATTGTAACCAATATGATTAGTTATTAGCTAAAAATCATTCATTACTTGGAGATCTAATTTTTTCTTATTTTTATATCTGCTGAATTCATAAATAGTTAATTTTCCTGGTGTTTTATTATTGTTATTATTAATTTTAGCTTGTGGACTTGTAGCTCACTTTTTACTGGCTCACATCTGTGGTAACTCTATGGGACCTAGTCCATAGTGTATAGCGAGTAACTGAAGCCCGTAGAAAGAATCTATGATTACAAAATTTCAGGTTTTGATTTGTTAAATATTTTTCTACCTAAATCCCAGGTAAGAAAGCCAAGTTACCATACTGTCTACTTGCTGGCCATTGAATTTATTTAGTCAACACTTCCACTATATGCGTATCTTTATTTCCCAACTATAGCCCAATGCATAGTCCAATGTTAAAACTATACCTCAGGCAGACACACCCACAGCTGTCTGCTAGGATAGCTTGGTTAAGTATCTTTGATATTAAACACATTTTAAACTTAGATAAAATAAGTCCCTCCTATTTCTCACTATTTTCTCAATTGCTAATGGTTCCTTTTATGTTTTTATGTATGAAACTCATTAAATTACTCCTTATGAATTTGCTTCTTGAGGTTTAATTTTCTCTATTCTCATTTAAACTCCATGAGGAAAAACATAAATTTGTCTCCCATATTTATATCCCCATGGCTTGGCTTATGGTATAAAATAGACTAGGTACAAAATATGCTTTGTAAATAGATCAATGGCTACCTTTATAAATGCTCTCCTTTTTTTCACATGAATATTTATTTTACATTTATAGAAAAGTATGTTACTTTATAAAAATAACTTATTAGGTATTTGAGAGGTTTTTTTTTTTTTTGCTCTCTGAGCGGACTTTAAAGAAGAGACATGTACTATGCTGTTGCTTAGTAACCTAAGAGTGTATTTCCCTTTTTATTCCTGTGAGACAAATATTTAAGCCGTAAAGCCCACCCCCTGCACCTTCTAATGAAAACAGAACTCCTTCCCTGGCAATACACGTCTGTGCAAAATCTGCGCTTCCTCCAACTGAGCACAGGCATCATCAAAAAACCGCACAGCATTATTGTGGAGATTGAAGGACAAACATTTCTAAAATTCTAATTTTCAGTTTCATAAATAATCGAGAAGTTTCAAAACGCTAGATGATAACATGAACCTATTCAATTATTAAGACATCTTTTAAGGTTTACTGAAGTATAAAAATCTCACATGAAGGAATGGGTAAATGACAACCATATCACTTCAGTGCAATACAAAGCTGCCCCAACAAGCAAGTTAAACTAATTTGCAAATGTCAAGCATGTCCCTTTGAATTGGTTCATTAACTCACTTTTGGAGAGCAGTGTCAAGTACTAGGAGTTACTGGCATTCCTCATTAGTAGATCTCCTGGACAGGGTAAATAGGTTTAGACGGAATTAGATTGATTAGTCCGCCTTAGAATTCAGTGCAGCATAGC
Organism: Scalopus aquaticus; assembly: GCA_004024925.1. Lineage (NCBI taxonomy): Eukaryota > Metazoa > Chordata > Mammalia > Eulipotyphla > Talpidae > Scalopus > Scalopus aquaticus. The sequence continues at coordinate 71,424 of PVIJ01007688.1, forward strand.
AAGCTTCAACTGTTTTTTCTCTGGTGGATAAGGGTGAAACATTTCCAGCAATCTACTTTTCTAATAAGAACCAGAATATGTCTGAACCACTCAGCAACCTGAGGTTCACTACCCAGAGACACATATGTATTTCCACTCCCGATTTCAGTGATATCAGAAAGACATTGATAAAAAAGCAATGGACGGCGTCAGTCTAAAAAGTTCAGCAAGAAGTTTAAATATAAGTAAGATAAAAATATAAAAAACACATTAAAAGGGTGTATTGGATAACAAAATACGGAGTTCCTGAATGCAGGAGTGGGAAGAAAACAGTACTTTGAGAGATGGGGGATTTTATTTTTATCTTTCAAAAGTAAAAATTTTTACTCTTCAAAGTCATGTCAAGAAAAAAAAAAAAAAGACAAGCCACAGATGTGGAGAAAGTATTTGTACAGCACAGATCTGATAAGTTATACTCAGTACATATAAAAAGTGCTTAGTATTCTATAAGAAAATAAGCAATTCAATTTAAAAATAGACAAAATATTTGAAAACACAACTGACCAAGTAATAAAATCTAACCACACTGGCTCCCCATTCCCACTGGCGAGAGAGGAGTAGAAGTTGTCAACTTGGATTCCACATGTATTTTTCAGTTTCCCTCATCCCTACCTCATGCCTGCCTGGTCCTTGAAGACATCTGAGCAACCTGATTGGTCACTGGTTCAGTTCATAAGGAGAAAGAAAGCTATTTTTCAATACAAAGCTGCTTTTTATCTGTGTCCTTTGTATTTCACATTATTATTTAGAGTAAATTTGGTTGCCTTCCCGCCTTTTTTCCCTTTCCCCCAATTCCAATAAAATAGTAAATCTCCTGAGGTCTGCTTACATCACTACATCCTGTTCACCGTGTCTGAAATGAACAGCTGTGAGAGCTCACTGAAACACTACTTTTCCTATTGACCACCCCTATCTCTCTCTACTAGTTACAAGAATGGCATAAAATGACAAGAATTTCATAAATAAAAATGTGTATGTAATGCATGCACCAGATTCAAACTAAAAATTGTATGAAAATTATATTTGTCATATATGTCCTTGTTTAAAAGTGATTGTCTTAGCCTATATTAGACATCAAGGCTTCAGTGGAATTTATTATTTTTGAATTAGTTATACTGGAGAGTTGGGCATTTTTTGAGTGATAGCTAATCCCCACCATTCTTCAATACATTCTAATGATGTCTTCACTGACCATTGTACCTACAGCCCTGATTTTTTTTTTCTTTGAAAGATCTAAGACAAGTCTGATATGGAATTAAGTTATAAGGGAGCCATCCATTACAAGGACAGGGACTCTCTGACACCAAGAATATGTAGAAATAGTGAAAGTGACCTGTGGGATAGGTTCTTTGTCATATGATATGTCTTCACATCTGAAATATATTTTATCTAGTTTATTATGTAGAACCATACTACTTAATGCTCCTGAGTCAGGAAACCATACTTCTTAACTTTAGTTGAGATATCCATTAGGTAGGATGGCCTTGGAGAGAGTATGCAGCGTTTGCCATTTCATCATGTAGTGTACATGTAAAAATGATTTTGTGATACAACTCTTCCTAAAATTAAAACACCGATTAAAGTGCCTATGAGATACAGCAGGTCATTGACCAAGGAGCTCTCCTTCCTCTGCTCATTCTCCTCTTTCTCCTCCTCCTAGAATCACCACTGCCATCTTTATATTTCTATATCACACTTACTCTCAAGAAAAAGACTTTGGAATATTTTTTACAAAACTCCCTAAAGTTCAAGAAAGTATTTTACTTTCAAGGAAATGTGGACGTCACAAAAAAATGAATTTTGGAATAGGAAAAAAAAGTCATTTTCATATTCATCGTTTTTATATTGATATTTTGATCACTGTATTGTTCAATGTGCATCGCTGACAGGGACACATTGTTGTAAATAAATTACATTGAGCTCTGTACCCTTTGCCAGGTCATAGTGAGCACACAATAAATAGTATTTGTAATGACACCTGTAAACCTTTCTATTATTTCTATCTTATAACAATAAATTTTCAGTATGCTAAAGGGAACACTACATGAACAATTTGTGAGGTAACAACAGAGTCAACGAGATTCCTGAATCTGAACACGAAGCTTTGCCCTCTGTCTCTGTGTATTCACAACTCACATGAAGTATCACATATTTGAATCCCACACCCAAATCTACAGCTGGCTCTATGAAAAAAGAACATTGACTCTTTGCTTTCTTCCCTTCTAAATCATCTGTGGATTAACCTGACTCTGCATTCTAGAGAAATGATCCAGGCACTTCAAGTAAGCCCTTGTTGGTTTTATAAATATTTACGTCAGTCACTAGTCAACTCTTAGCTTTGTATCTACCACAGATTCTAAAATTGCTTTATTTTTTAATCATACTAACTCACTGTAATCCATGATGGTTTTCAAGAACCAATATTTATAAAATAGGAATCGAAGAAGTCCAACTTTCTTTTAGTTATGCAGCATCCCCTGCTTGCTGACTGGAGGAGTTATATAGTTCTGCGCTGCAAGTAGCAACGCTGTATGTATAAAATGAGGGTAAAAAAGGAAACATGTCTTCTCTTGTCATGAACTACAAACACAATGTCCCAGAAAGAAAACAACGGTGTCAGCACAACTCAAGAAATAAAACAACAGGCTGTCACTGCTGTTGAGTGGCGGTGTGGTAATGACATAGTGAACAAGTGTTCTGAAGGGACATTCAAAGCGCAGTGAGTCTGCACGGTGCTGTGGGTGCATGGATTACAAAGGGCAGATCTAGCAACAAAGCCCAGGAAATGATTATATAAAATATTGACATCAAGGTGAGAAGTAATATGAAGCAAGAGTATTCCTTTTCAAATGCAATTCTGCAGTACACAAAGAGGCAAACAGTGCAAGCAGTTATTTCAGAACAGAGAAAATACAGCTGTCTAGGAAGTATATGGAAAAACTATCTTGACTAAGATCATTTTTAAAATGAAACTTCTTAGCACAGGGGCTGCATAGACTTGCACAGTACAAGGCGTATAATTCTATCTATAAGATTTGCACATGACAACAAATTATGTTGCCAAAGTGTGGGTCTTTTATGCCTTAGTCCCATGTATTTAACAAGTAAGTGAAAGTGGAAAACAATAGGAATACATGTGCAAGACTTTTATTATCATTTTTTTCTGACAATTATAGATCTTTGGCTTTTTTAATAAAAAATGGAATGATCACCTTATGTCATTCAACTTGAAAGAATTAACAATTCTTAAAAATATTTATGAAAAGTTTACCTATATATACATGCTTATGTACTCAAAATTTTACTTAAGAAGTATTACTACCAATACAATTACTACTATCGCTATTGTTATACTACTAGATATTACTTGCGAACCACTAAAAAGTTTTCACTCTTCAATTTATATTTTATATTGCATATAATCCTCATGGTAAACCTATAAGGTAAGACAAAATTAGATACAGGAAATACAACTTTCACAGGAGTCACAAAGTAAATGATGGATCTGGGATTCAAATCTACTGAATTAAATTATCTGAAACTATTTCTGGAAAAATGGAGGTACTCAACAAAATGAAAATTTGTAAGCTGCCATTTTAGGTATTAATTGAATATCTGTCAAGAAATATTTAACTATTTTGATATGTAAATGTATTTTGATGTATGCTTTGTGATTTCAAGACTTGTGAAATCCAAGTAAGCATTTAAAATCTTGTCATGTTTTAATTTTTGATTAGGTGCTAATTTCTTAAAGAAGTTGCAATAAACATTCTAACTTTCAAACAATATAAACATTATACCTGTATTAGCATTTCAGCATGAAACAAGTAGCATACTTAATGAGATAATTGAGGAAAGTTAAATCCTGGAATATTTAAGAAGCTGTAAACAGTATATTTGTTTTGTTTTAAGAGAAATAGCTATAGATGAAAAAGGGCTGGAAAAATTATGAGGCTGTACTCCCAAAATTTATATACTATTATAAACTAGGAATACATGTGCAAGAATTTTTCTGACAATTACAGATCTTTGGCTTTTTTAATAAAAAATGGAAAGATAAATCAATAAAATTTTATTTAAATTAAACAAAACATGATGGGACCTAGGTAGTCATTTTCAGTCAAAGGCTTGAAAGCAAGGAGAGAAGGAAATTACTGAAGCCCAGAGAAACCAGAAAAACCTTCAAATGAGCACAAGCGTAAGTGATAATTTGTAGAGAAACAAAGCCCATTTACAGCAACTCAAAAGACATAAAGGTAGGACAGAACACACACATTTGCACTACTTATTCCCCTCTTTCCTTGCTGATGGCTCACATATGAACACAGGGAACACATTCCCTTCAAGGAATTCGTAATGTCACCTTCCTAAGGCAAGAGCAGAGTGAAGAACAGAGAGGACTAGGATCAAACCATAGTTGATAAGGCCTCAGCTATTGTACTTCCTGTATCACTGACCTTTCAACTGGACTTTGCTTCATCTTCACCTAGAGGATGCCAGTTCTGAGTCTAAATCACAGTGCTGTATGGAGGCACATGTTCACCCACTGGGTGGTGAGAGAACACATGACTAAAGAAGAGTAAAGGGAGTTGGTACAATCAAGGCCCAAGTATGTCATTCTATCCAAGAGACCAACTCTACCCACCCAATCCATACTTGTATAAGGAACCCAGCCTATCAGTAAACTCATGAGCAACATCACATGTTATTGTTTTAAGTTATTTAGCTTTGGGGGCCTCCCTGGTGGTATAGGGGTTAAGTCTCAGCACTATGAAGCTATCTGCAGCCCCTGCAGCATGAGTTTGATCTCCGGCCAGGGAGCTTCCCCCAGGGCCCAGCAGACCTCTCCTGTCTCCCTGCTGCTCCCCTCAGCATTGGATTTCAGTCGATCTGCCTGTTCTGCTCCTCACTCTGTCTCTAGTGAATCCTTTCACCCCCGCACCTCTGGCCTGCACCCCAGTTCTTGTATGCATAAATAAAGAAATCTTTAAAAAAAGTTATTTAGCTTTGGGTGGGTTGTTATTGAGCATAGTTAGTTGATATATTATCCTCATTAATGTGTTTACCTATTCAAAAAGATTATTACATATGCTATGAGCAAGCATTGAACTAATCACTGCATAGAAAGATTAGATAGAATCACATGTAACAGAGTATACAATATAATTAAAATGCTAGTGTTTTATCACACAGAAGAAGAAAGACTGAGTTAGGGAAAAGAGGAAAGACTCATTTAGAGAAGGAAGAAAAGGGCAAAAAGGGTAAAAAAACATGCAAAATAAGGTGTGCTTGTTGCTTGAGCTTTTGGTCGTCAACTAACATAGCTTCACTACACAGTAAATTAGAAGCAATAGTATTATATGTAGCTAGGAGTCTTAATGAAACTTTTTCATTCATGATACATTAGTAAATATTTTATAAGTATATCATGCACATAAATCTCAAGATATGCATTCATGTCCAAGTATATGTCTTAAGAAAAACATATAAAACCCTGGATATTAGAATGATTTGTAAGTTCTTATTATAAAATATTCATAATATTATGGCATGTCATGATTTATTTGTAAATGACTGTAATAATTAACAATACTACCACTGATAATGGATAATAATACATATTATTTATTGAACATTGCTGGTACACACTAAAAGTATCATAGGCATTTTCTCATATTAATTGGGAGATGGTATTTTGTCTATTTTCTGACATGAAAAAATGGAGTTTAGAGAAATAAATTTTTCCAGAGCTTAAAGACACGAAGTGGTGAACTGTCATTAGAATACCCCCTCTCTCTTTCAAACACACACACACATCATACAGAGAAGTAGATAATACACACATGCATATTCAAATGTATTATACATTATCATTTTTATATATAAAGTAATTTCTAGTTGAGGATTGCTGCCTGATTATTATTAAATCATACAAAAACAGTTATTTCCATAATTGTAATTAGATGTTTAATGAAGCGTGGCTTTTTTCATATTGAATGATTATAAATTGCTATTAATGAAATAATAAACAAATGTGAATATCTCAAATTAGAAACTATCAAAATAAAATTTCCAACAATAGAAAATTAGAGAAGTTTGGGAACAATTTATTTCAATAGCACAAAAGTGTGACATCTTAGCTAGGAAAGGGCAGAATTTATTTTCTCATTCAGATCTACTTTCACTTCAGTATGAAACAGAAGAGAGACAAACACCAGGAAGAAGGATAAATCAATACTTTTCATTTCCAAAAGAAAAATGATCCTCTACAAACAAAGCTGACTTCTCCATCTGGAATACACTAGAAAAATAGGTCTAGTGTTCAACAGGACTGTAAACTAGAATTAGTGTAGAAGGTTCTACTTTAGGTTTTCCAACTCAATCCATCTAGGACCACTTTCCTCAGTATATTCCAGGATTAACTCTCTGGTTACTGGTTCCCTTACACCTGGAGCCAGATTTCTTATTAAAGTAAACATCTATAAATCAAAGGAATGCCAGTCATAATATCTTATATTAATTCAAAACTATTTAAACATGATTTCAATGTCCATTCTAGAAATTTAACATTAATTTACTCTCTGAATATTTATTTCCTATTCAGATTTACTAAAGATTTTATTTATGCATACAAGAAATGACTTGTAGGCCAGAGGTGCGGGTTAAGAAGATTCACCAGAGACAGAGTGGGGAGCAGAACAGGCGGATCCACTGAAATAAACTGCTGAGGGGAATAGCGGGGAGACAGGAGAGGTCTGCTGCACCATGTGGGAAGCTCCCTGGGCAGGATTCGAACTCATGCCACAGTGACTGGTGACAGTGATAGTGTGATAGTGCTGAGACTTGAACCCCTGCACCACCAGGGAGACCCACAATGGGAATTTTTTTAAGGAATATCATCCTTAAATATTATTACAAATTTCTTCCTCTTAAGTCAATAATTAGGACAAAATCACTGATAAGGATACACTAGGCTATAATTCTGCTGATACTAATATAAATTTTAACTGGCTTATGTTAAAAAATAAGCATTTAGCAAAAAGGATTTCATTTGACAATCACACTGAAATGGCGTAGCGTTTGTTTTATCTAAATAAGGCCAATGCTTTCTACAGGTCACATGGTAGAGACTAATTTGTATGATTTTCAGTATTTTATCATAGTTTAAGTGATCTGTAGAATACCACTGAGCGAAGATGAAAATTAGTGAAATCATAATTGCCTAAGAGGAAATATTATTCAGTATAAAAATAGCATTTATCTGAAATTGAAAGTTTGCATTAGTTACCCTTCTCTAGGTCCTAAACAGCAACATGTCTAAGTAGGTTTGCAAGTTAGTGAATTATAATTTGCAGTTTAAAAAGTAAAATTATTGTTTGTGCAAATAGGTCTCCACTATTTATGCCAAATGCACTCATAGAGACAGCATAGGGCAGAGTTAAAAGCATCCATTCCAAAAACAGTTTACCTGAGTTTGAAATGTGGCACCCACTTACTTTTATGACTGTGATAAATACCCTTAGGTTCTTTGTACCTCAGAGTTATTATGTGTAAATGAACCAATAGCAACACCTCCATAATAATGTTAGAGTGAAAATTAAATATATTTTCTATGAATAAACTTTGGAGGATGGACTGGAACATGTAAAATAATTTAAGTTTTCTGGGAGTTTTACAATGCACGCATAGTGTTTGATACTCTTAAGTTTACTGGAGCTCAGATCTGCCCCCTTGAGTGCAAGCTGTTTCTCAGTGACTTGCTTCCACGGCAGAACATGGTAATAAGGATTGAGCTTGACTTCCAAGGGTAGGTCCTAAAAGGCACTAAGCATCTACATTTCCTTCTTGTTTCTCCTACTCTGGAGAAAGTAGCTGCTACACCAACCAGGGCATTAAACCAAGCACTCAGAAAGGTCTCTGGAGTCTCCTGACAAGTCAATAAGGATTTGGGATCACTTGTTGACAAGGCAATGAGCATGTTGGAAGTGAATCATAAGCTCCAATCAAGTCTATGTATCAATGAACCTCCAGCTAACATCTTGAATACAATCTTGAGTAACACCTTCAGTGGTGAACTTAACCTAGCACATAACAATGCTGATTTATAATTCTGCACACCTGAAACTCATATAATGCTATAGTGCAATGTTGCTTCAATTATATGTGTGTAGAAGAAATCAACAATATTTAAATAAATATAATATTTTATGGCAGAATAAAAAGTTCATATTTTAGAAATGCATAATGAAATAGAAAACAAATGAAAAACAAAACTAACTCTTTGTCAAAGATACATAATAAACTCTCTACCCATTACATACACTTAGAAAGTATGAGACAGTAAATATATGTTGTTTTAGGCTGCCAAGTTTGGGGCTAATTTATTACTCCAGATTATGTAACAAATGCAATTATTAGTTATTATTAGAGATTCTACAATGCATTTAAAAGAGTATTGTAAAAATCAACAGATTTTGCTAATGCTGATTTTTCCATTCTGCAAATAAAACTATTTCTGCTGTGTTTTGTTTGTCTTTTTTTTCCTTTTTTTTTTTATTGTTATTAATGTCTTCTACATTTTGTATTCCCTTTGGGCAGCCCACCACCAATTCACCCGTGATCCATCTCCATGGTCCCCTGTTTTGTTTTTTTAAAGATTTATTTTTGCATACAAGCTGAGGTGCAGGCCAGAGGTATGGGGCAGTGAGAGGGCTCGCCAGAGACAGAGCGGGGGGCAGACCAGGCAGAGCGACCGAAATAAACCGCCAAGGGGAGCAGCGGGCAAGGCAGGAGATGTCTGCTGCACCCTTTGGGAATCTCCCCTGCCAGGCATCGAACTCATGCCACAGCTGCGGACAGCTCCACAGCGTAGCGCTTAACCCGTTGCACCGCAGAGAGGTCTATTTCTGGTGTTTCATAATAAGTGAACAGTAGAACTAACATTTGTTGGAATAAAAACATTAATATAATACCAATTTAAGTATACTTTTTTTTATTCAATGTGTTTTATAAAAATAAATATTTAACACAAATTAAAAAGGTATATTTTTTTTAATATATATTTTTATTGTTATTTACGTCTTTTACATTTTGTATTCCCCTTGGGTAGCCCACCACCAATTCACCCGTGATCCATCTCCATGGTCCCTTGTTTTCTTTTCTACTCCATTTTGTGCCCTTTTCCTTCCCTCCCT